>VNJU01002955.1:0-144592 GCA_008042675.1 Drosophila seguyi | reverse complement strand
ATTTTTTTCATTAAAATTTACCGATCGTTCCTATGGCAGCTATATGATATAGCAGTCCGATCCGGCCCGTTCCGACTTATATAGTAGTGAGAGCATATAGAAGACTATCTGCAAAGTTTCATTCAGATAGCTTCAAAACTGAGAGACTAGTTTGCGTAGAAACGGACGGACAGACGGACAGACGGACAGACGGACAGACGGACAGACGGACAGACGGACAGACGGACAGACGGACATGGCTAGATCGACTCGGCTGTTGATGCTGATCAAGAATATATATACTTTTTAGGGTCGGAAATGTCTCCTTCACTGCGTTGCAAACTTCTGACTAAAATTATAATACCCTGCAAGGGTATAAAAATAAGTAAATAAAACTCACCAATTTTAATATGCATGTTTTAGGGTCAGTAAACTGTATTAGGCCCAGTGTGCACCTGCGTTCCAAATACAACCACATTATTTATTGCCTGTCGTCTACTCTTTTCTTACAATCTTTATACGATACATAGTGAGCGACAGAGAGAGAGAGAAAGTTTGAGAGATAACAGTTAGAGTCTACTCGCAGTGGACTCTCTGATAAGTGAAATGAGTTTAAAATTATATTAAAAATATAATTAAAGTTCACTTAAAATCTAGTAATAATTTTGTGTAGTTTTTATGAATCAAAATAATTCTTTATATATTTATGTAAATATATCTGTGGATATTAAAAACAGTTATATAACATGTCTTGGTAATTTAGTACTTTTTAGAAAAAAATCTTTAAAACTAAGAACGTTACAATAAACCTATATAAAATGAGTAATGTCAAAGTATATTTATCAAAGTAATTATCTGGCTTAAAAGGTGCATGATTAGAAGCCCAAAGTAGGTTCCATATTGTCCGTTGTATCGCGATTTCACTGTAACTTCAGTAAAATTTTCTCTTCTTTCTTTTAAAAGCGCCGCTATCGGATGTTTTTTGAACTGGAATGTAGAAATCCCCAAATATATACATAATCTTAGAATAACGACGTGTAAAATTTGTAGAGTGTATGTAAAACTATATAGATATCCAAATTGAACGTCTAAGCTACACGTAATAAACTATACATTAGATCCAAATAAATCCACAATAGACTCTTTATTGGGGCTATGATAGTCCACCGTAATAACTCGAATAAAAACCCCGAAAGTTCTTTGAATCAAACATATTGTTTCCCAATTTCCACCTTATTTAAACGCAATCACAATAAAAATCACAGATACCAAGAATTTTCCTTAAAATTAAAATCATATTTATTGGAGTAATAGTTATACATTTAAAGTTTAGTTCTCGTATTCTTCGACTATTTGACTATAAACCGGATAATTATGACAACAATGTACAAATCGTTTATTAGTTTAACATTTAGTGTTTAGTTAATGTGACTACGTTTTGGGCTACATTTGCATTGCTGTGTGAATAGATAGATTCGTATCTAGTGTTTCTCTGATCGTTAGTTAGCTATTATTATATTACAACTCTTTGTCTGACTTGTACTTGGCTTGCGTGAATAGACTTAAAGATAAAATACATGATACCCTACTAAGAACAAACTACGGATGGAAACGAACAACCAAGTGCGGGAGGTTTGGAATCTGCGCGCGAAATATTGCACAATCCAACGTCTGGCGAGGGACGTATGTGTCCAGGCTACAACCAAACCAGGAATCCCCAGATTAGAACCGCCAGAGTGAGACCGATCTGGAGCCCCAGGAAAAAGGTAAGTGCGAAGTACAGGACGGCGAAGATGACAGCATAGCCCGCATAGTACAGGAAATTAAAACTGGTAAAGAAGAGGGATTCATCAGATATGGTTTCATATATAGAGCTAACTATACTTACACCTTCCAGTAGTTCCGATGCCATTCTGTGGTCACTGCCGACTCCTTGAAGTAGAAACGCCGGATGCCAATGAGGCAGCGATCGATGAACTCCGACCAATCGCACTGGCTGGCATCGAAGTTGTAGCGCTTTTGATCGCTTTCAGGTATTAAGGCTGAAATGCGCAGGGCATTCTTCAAGGAGTATCGGAAGTCCTTGTCCAGGAAGTAGTCGAAGGCCTTGGTGCCCTTCTGGAACACCCGCATGTACTCATAGGCGCTACAAGATATCACAAATATTAATACTGTTGTATTAAATCTGTAAAGTATGTATCTTACGTGTGCTGCGGCATTCCAATGCCGAAAAGCTTCTCTGGTATAATGAAAACCATCGCTGGCAGCAAATGGAACAGATAGAAGAATAGATTGTAACGCCAACCATTGCGTAGTTTTGTCGCCGGCTTCCACACGAAACTGTTGGGCGGATGCCGCTCCACGCTGTCGTTGATGATCGTACAGAATTCGGAGAGGGTCAACGGATTCACCTCTCCGGAGGTGCAGTGGATGATCTCCGGCTGCTCCAGCTCCCGGGTGCCCACGTACCAGCCCATGACCAGGGATGAGTTGATCACATAGTCGCATGGTATGATGTCAATCACAGCATTCGCACTTCCGCACATCGTTCGGAAGATTCCCTTCACGAAACCGGCCAGGAAGCCGAGATGACCAGAGTTTGCATTACCCACCCAGCCCTTCATAGGGTTCTCCAAGGTTCCATAAACTGAATAGAGAAGAAATAAGGTTAATTAGTTACTAAATATTTTAAGGAGTTGATAGTGTTGGGTTAAGGCATTCAGTTGTTGGGTTTTTCATTAGAATTATCTTTATTATGTTAAGCTATCCCAGAAATAGGTTAATAGTTAACTGAACGTTTTTAAAGCATTTTTTAAAGTAAGCAAACTTAAAACATTTTCAGTGCTTAATTATCCCGCTTAAACCTAAAAAAAAACAACTAAACAACAATAGACCAATTTCTTTCATCAGTTAACGTGTGAAAACGACCATGCTGTTCAGTTATAATCAATTAAAAAACACTGTACGTGTCTATTATCGTCCTACGAAAGTGGCTGTTGAGTTTTCGTCAAGTGCCAAACTTTGATTATATGGCAAGATAATCTTGGCCTAGCCACTGGTTGTTGTTCGGTTGTGTAAACACCCGTTGAAAAAAAAACCCGCTTGAAAAGGCTTACCAATCGATGGCCTGACTATGGCTGCTGGCAGTCCCGACATTTCGGCCATCAGCAGATTTTCGGAAAGATTCTTGGTAAACGTATACGTGTTGGGATGATCCCGGATATAGCCCTTGCACTTCTGATCGGTAAAGTCCTCCCAGGCGGCATCGTCCTCGGCCATCTTCATCATCTCGTACGGATCGAATTGTGATTTGTACACCTCCTCGGCGATCAGCCCTCGATTATTGCTATTACAGAAGGCCGTGGAGCAGTAGATGTAGGCGGACAGCTGCTTCAGCTGCTTGGCCAACTCGATTGTGCGCATGGTTCCCGTAAGGTTGGTCCGGATGGCGGTGCGCAGCGGGGAGCTGAACTTGATTGTGGCTGCACTGTGGTAGATCACATTGACGCGGTCGATAAGCTCCTGCAGGAGCTCGGGAGCGAAGCCAAAGTTCGGTTCACTCAGTTCCCCCACCACGGGGACGACCTTGGCCAGGGTTTTTTCCGAGTATTTTTCGAAAATCTATTGTGGGCGATATTAAAATTAAAATCAAATAATAAAGATCTTCGTTTTCCGTGAGTGTATATGTAAGAAATTAATGACTCCACGGTCGAAAGGTGGCTTGGCAAATATCCCCGCCCACATTAAGCCGCACAAATTTTGATTGTTAGCTTTGAGTGTTTGCTTCTTTTGTACTTTAGCCTTTTTTTAGTGAAAAAAAATGCGCGCAGGTAAGCAATGTCTAAAGACAACAAAGCATTTGCTTTTAACAGCCTTTTGTTACGCCATTAAAAATGCGTTTAAAATATAATTAACAATATGTGAAGAGTCTCTCGTAAGGAGAAAGAGCAAACATAATAGAATCTCATCGCCGATTTGCATACTCTTCAAAGGCGGACTTAAAAATAGTTTAAAAATGTTTAAATAGTTGGCTAATTCAATTTTTTGTTATTATTAATTATTTTATTACTTACATTAATCATGAGAAATAAGTTATAAAGAAAAGAAAAACCATTCAAAGAAAATAAACGATCTATTAAAATGACTTAAAATATAATTACTACAATTATTCACAAAGCGTACCCCATATTCGTTTTAAAACTACGAAATTAATTAGAAAGAAGAGAAAGAAACTTTAAGCGCCGCCGATCGCCACTCACAGCGGAAGAGGTCGTTTGAGGTGAGATGGCAACTTGGACAAATTAATGTTCCATTAAAAAGCCTCGTAATTGGCTTTAATGACATGCCCTGTCGCCCTTGGGGGCCCAAATCCGTGTCAATGGGGCGTGTCCCGCAATGCCACCAGACTTACCGGCTTTTGGAGCAGGCGGCGAATCCGCTCGTTCGGATCGAACTTGCGCTTGCCCCGCACCAGGACGTAAATGGTACCGATGTCCGGATGTGTGTCCAGCAGAGCCTCAATCAGAACGGTGCCCAGGAACCCGGTGCCGCCGGTGACGAAGATGTTTTTGTGCGCAAAGAACTCGGGAATCGTGAGAGCCGTGCTCAGCCGATGCTGCTGGCTGCAGTCATTCACCCGAGGCTTCCCGTTCGCCACTATTGCGGTGTTGTTGTTCTCGGAGGTGGAGTTGGTGCCGCCATGTTCCGTGATGACAGCCATGGTGTAGGGCTCAAGATTCGTCGGCGGAGCCAATTTGGTGCTGAGCGGTGGAATCGGATGGGGCAAGCTGCAGGAAATACAAACAAAAAAAAAAAAACAAATACAAAAATGAGCCATGAAATCGCTTGGTTCAAGTTCATTAGCCCAAGAGTAAAGAGTTTATAGAGAAAGAAAGAGCCGGCAATCGAGGACAGTTTGACTAGGAAACCAGCTAGACTACACCTCCCTCAGTGTGTCAAGTTGAGCTGGCGGCGGAAGTGCATTATAAATCTGTTATCAAAATTAGATGGAAGTGGAGTGCACGCAGCGGTTATACCTACCGGAAGGTTAGTGTCTAGACATTGCTCTAAACCTGCATAAAATTAAGTTTTCCATGCATATCTCCATTTTTTTTAATTTTCCATCTTTTATTTGCTTTATTTTTAGGGTGTGAAGTATACTTCAAAGATAATTTAGGCATGGCATTAGGCATAACTAAGAAAATTTTTCTAAAGAATAAATAATGATGAGGAAAATATAATCTTTTTCTCTAAGTAATTGAAAATAACTATACAAATGTTTTAAGAGCATCTCAAAAGCATTAAATTCCAAATATTTACTATACAAACTATTGGCCTTATAAGTGGAAAATTTTATTTTAAAAGCCTAATAAATATGGCTCTCGACATCGAGTAGGCCCTGGATCATCCTCATTTCCCCCATGCTTATCAAAGAAAGCATTGACTCTAAATTCGTTTTTGGGCTGTCTAGGCATCTCATCTGTGTATTGTATTTCTAGTTTTGCAACTGTTCAGTTCACAACATTTTTTGGTCACTTTTCGGTGTTGAAAATTTTTTGTTAGTCTGAAGTTTTGGTTTTTGAAATTTAAGTACGGAAATAACAAAATTATCAGTGTTTGTCCCATCGCGGACACAGATTTTGGCATAATGAATAGATCGTTTAAAACCGGCCGACTGGGTGCGACATACTGCTGGCGTATCGGTAGCCAACCCCATCTCCGTTGTCTACAGAAACGCCACTATGCCGATCGGTTAACCATCGACGATCTGACCCAGTCTCGACTAGAGGCGGCCTACAAGGCGACGGGCAATGTCGACCTTCCGCGTGAGAATCCCTGGCGGTCCGATTACCCCGAGGACTTGAATCAAATCGGTTACGAGTCCCATTGCAATGATCGCGTGTATATGGCCAAGAACAAGCTCCGTCAATCGCAGCAGGAGTATGACCAAAAGCGGCTGGAGCGGCGTTTAGAGACCCAAAAGCGGTTCCAAAAGCATTTCAAAACCGTTTCCGGTCCGGCAAGTACAGAGGTGCGAAACCTTAGCATCATGCAGGATCCGTCCGAGCATCAGCAACGACAGGAGGACATAATCGAGATGAATCGGCGACTGTGGCAGAGTCGGCCGCAAGTGAAGAGGGAAATCAATTTATCTGGCATTACATACCGTCCCGATTACCAGAAACATATGCCTGTAAATGCGCCCCAGAAGAGGGACTTGATGCAGTATCGGGAGATGTCGCAAGGGGATAAGGAGGCGGAAGCGGAAACTAGCTCGTGGGTGAGGAGGCAAATGGGACAAGGAAATGCGGAAACGAAAGCAGAAGCGGAGGAGTCTGTCTTCCAGAGGCGCGTGAAGAAGCTCATGGAAAAAGCGGACTGGCGCAAAAAAAGACCGATGGGGAGAGCGGAAAAGGAATCCAAAACGGAAGCGAATGATAACTGGTGGACTAAAAGGCAGTTGGAAGCGGAGGCGGAAGAGAACTCGCGTATGGGAGTTCAGGCGCAAGACTCTCCTCTCCAGAGACGTCTGATGAAGCTCATGGAAGATCAACGCGATCAGGATGCGGAAGAGGACAGGCGTGTGAAAAGTCCGAAGGCGGAAGCGGAAGAAGAGGACTGGCGAGTGAAAAGTCCGAAGGCAGCCGCGGAAGAAGAGGACTGGCGGGTAAGAGGCCGGAAGCCAGAAGCGGAAGAAGAGGACTGGCGGGTTAAAAGACGGAGGGGAGAGGCGGAAGAAGAGGACTGGCGGATGAAAGTACCGAAGGCAGAAGACTGGCGGGTGAGGGGCCGGAGGCCAGAAGCGGAAGAAGAGGACTGGCGGATAAGAAGCCAGAGGCCAGAAGCGGAGGAAGAGGACTGGCGGATGAAAATACCGAAGGCAGAAGAAGATTGGCGGGTGAGGGGCCGGAGACCAGAAGCGGAAGAAGAGGACTGGCGGGTGCAAAGACCAAGGGCGGAAGCCGAAGAAGAGGACTGGCGGCTGAAAGGCTGGGGAAAAGACCTGCCGGTCAGAAGCCAGTCTTCGAGCCCCGGCTTCCAGCAACGGCTTATGGAGCTTATGGAGGCTGAAAAGAAGCCAGAAGCCGAAGAGGAAGACTGGAGGACACAGAGCCCCAAAGCGGAAGCGGAAGGCAGCCCAAGGTCGGAAGCGGAAACACAAGAGGATGCGGAAGATAAAGCCTGGAAGGCCAGGCACCTTTCGAGGGTCTACGATCCCAATCGAACCCCAAAGCAGAAGAAAGACGAACAGGATATAGAATCGCAGTACTGGCACTCCTGGCAGACCTGCCCCAGCGCCCAGGATGCAGAGACCATAGTGCAGCTGAAGGCCCATCCGCGCCGCAGGAAGGTTACATTCCACGCGCCACCATACACCCGCCACGGCCAGAGGCGTAGCTACCACAAGACTGCCCTTAATCCTCAGCCCATGGAAGTAGAGTCAGAGCCACTGGGCAACGCACCCCTGATGCCGAGGCCGCTCCGTGCCAGCCCCAAGGAGAAGAAATCGAAGCCCAAGCAAAAACGTGAGCGCAAATCTGTAGAGCCGCCACGCTTCAAGATGACCATTAGGAGTCGTCCGTTGGTTGCACGCAGACCCACGCTCACGCCCAGCTACTTGCGGCGGCTTGACTTGCTGTCGGAGGTGGCAGGGCCCAGCTTTCAGATGGCTAATCTCCACAAGACCCCTTTGAAGTGCAGCTATGCCGGCTAAAGAAATTTCGGTAACTGGAAAATGGCAAAAGTTAATTAAAGTTTAGTTTTCTGACTAAAAAAAAAATAATAATCTAGTATATATATAAAATATAATTTAAAAGGGAAAATTTTCATCACATTTCCGATATTTTTCCGTTGGCTTATTCACCGTAAGAAAACGTGTGGCTCGTAAGTAAACAATAACAAGTGCAAATAAATGGTAATTATTTCTAGGAACCAAGTTGACGAGCAAATAAAACGTCACTTGGATGTTCACAAAGCAGCAAGGTAATCGAACGTTACCTGTAATTACAGGTAAAACTATAGCTGGCTTCCCCTTGATCTCTAAGGCAACTGTGAACACCAATTACAATTGGCAAATACCTATCATTTGTGCCTAGAGATCGGAAATTAACTTGTCTTCCAACCGACACCCTTTGCCACACTTTAAGAATATTTGTTGTTTACCAGCACTACTAACCAAACTAATCGGTGGATTTCCTGTGCATTATGCACCTTAACTTTCCCACAATTAACTCAAATTAACCTCTTACACAAATCATCAAATGGATTAGAGCGGCTAAGCTAAGCTCAAGGGTAATTAATACCCCTTTAAAGAAACTTTCGACCCGCCGCCACACTTTCGAACCAACTCATGGCCGTTGCCCAACACTGTTAACTGTACTTTCCCGTCGCCAACTGCCTAACCATTCACAAGACCGCCTTTTGTTCGCTCCAACCGAAGGCACAACCATCAATAGCTCGACTAATTAGTGGCAAATGACGCGTATATCCGAAAAAAAAGAAACCCAAAAATAAAAAAGAAATCAAACCAAGGTATAACCGATGTAGTTAGATCTCACACGGAGCGCGCGGCGCGCATTGCCCAAGCACTTTGTACAGGTGTACACGGGTGGAAAAGATAATTAACGAAATGCGTAACAATTTGTTGGAGGAGAGATTAATTTTGAACATTTTCGTGTGACTCGATCGGCGCTTCCAAATTTGTGTCAAGGCCGCCCGGCGCAGAGATCTCGAGTGGAGTTGTCCGTTCGAGGAGGAGGAGGAGGAGGTGGCGATCCGTAGGCCCACCAATATATGTATCTATATATTTTTACATATACATTTTGGAGTTTGGAGCCGGAACGCTTGGCTCAATGAAAATGCACGGTCACGGTCAAATCGCTGTCGATCTGTAGAGATCTTCGATCGTCTAGTTGCGTTGTCTTCGTATGCAGATGAATCGTCTCTTTCTCTCTCAAAGTCGGTACTGGAATTCAGATGTTATAGTTGCCCATTTCTGTGTTTCTGTGGTCTGACACCCAAGCGCTAATTGATTCGCTTGTAATTGGCCAACTGACAGGTCGGACAGCCCCGCAAAATAGAAAACCTTCGTTGGTGTTTCCAACTCAACAATTTCCAGGCGCTGACTAAACACATATTCAGATTTCGCTTTCGAACAAAGTCTGCCATGTGGCGGTATCCAGAATTATGCAAGTCTTAATCGAGAGCCAGAGAGGTTCTTGGGATCTGAGACAGAATGCCGCCAAAGATCGGCCAGCATTGAACCAATCGAAGTTAACTGGTTTCGGTCTTCAGTTTTCGGTTGTCTGTTGCTCTTGGCCTGGCCCCCATCGAAATGATTTGCATTTCATTTCCTCAATCTCGGAGCTGAGTCTCCTCAAACACATCGCCATTTTGGTGTGGCCCAGCAACATTTTTGTCATATTTTCACGGCGCATTTGTAATAGTTCTGCTTGGCTTCGTGGAGTTCTCCGTTGGATTGGACCAACAGGTTTTCGCTTCGGGATGGACAGATTGGGTTATTGATGGTTTCGAAGGGCTTCGAGACCAGATCAGATCATTGAACTTGACATTGGTTTATTGGGTTTATTCTAAATTTGGGGCAAAGACCTTGTATGCCTCAAGATTTAAATCTCTTGGATATATTACTTTCATATATTGACCTTAAGTTAAGTTATGGTTTAAAAGAATCGATAAGAATGTGTGAATGCTAATGGAAACCTGTGAATGTTAGTTTTGGGAACGATAAAAAAATCATGAAATGAATATAAGAATTTCCACTTGTAAATTATCCTTAGCCAAAGCATAGATTTATGCACAATTAATTTGAAATAGTTTGTGGAAAGTTTTTTGCAAAAATAAAGCAGCATCTTTTGTGTGTAGAATGCAATGAAGCGAGCGTAGAAGAGCCTTTTGTTTTTAAAGTCCGAGGGTCTGCTCATTGCTCATCTGCTGTTTTGCATTTTTGCTGGAGAAGCACATGGGGCGCTATATACCAATATATAAACAAACACTTTTGTACAGATATATTTAGAGATAGACCCGTACCCGTGGCCATTATATGCCGTAAGATTTGCATAATTTTGCTACGTCTGCCTTTTGCTTGGTTCGTAATTTCAGTTTAGACAAATGACTGAAGCCCAGCTGGGTCTCTCTGCGTCGGAGTATGTGTATGCATATATATGGCAGCAACTGTGTCTGCATATTTAATATTTGTAAATTTCTTTTGCAGCCTCTCCAAATGGCAAATATCATATTCAAGCCCTAGGCATAGATAAGCAAAAATAAAAAATAAGACCCTAATGAACGAATTTTGGTACGAGAAATTAGCCAAGTCAGGAGAGAGACTCTGGCTTGGCGATTAGGGTATCCTCTAACTGTGACGAATTTTTGGGTTTTGTTTATGACTAAAGATCCATTTTGGTCACTTTCTATTTTACGATGAACACCAGATCTCTCTCATTTCGGCCCGAGCATTGATTTCTCTTCATGTGCTGTTATGATTTTATTTTATTCCATTCAATACGATTCCGATGCCATTTGAATTGATCGCATTTTTGGCTGATTTTTTTTTTTTGTTTATATTTCCGCCTTGGCAACCAAATGTGTAACAATAATTTTGTTTTGTTTATGCCAGGCACATGGACACCTTGTGCGACAACGGGGAGGGGTGACTCGAGGTGTGTGCGATTCAATGCGCCATAAAAAAACGCCAAGAGGGGAAAAAAGCATAGCGATCAAATCGCACTTGGGCTGGGCATTAGCTATAAATTGCTGTGTGTGTAGAGACCTTAACATTGAAATCCCCAACGCAAAATAAACAGAAACAAAGCGGGCTGATTGAACCTTTTATTTTGTCGAGATAATTGAGATTCCGTTCAATGGCAATCAAAAGACACAAGCAACGAACATTATAACATCTTGTTACTTGGCTTTCAAGCTTGTTATCCTTTTAACAAACTGTATATATTAAATGTTGGAATTTCCTTTGAATGGGAAATCGAAAGACTGAGGAAACGAACTGGACCGAGAAATTCATCTCACCTTGTTACTTGGGCTGTTTTAAGTTTTGACAATTGAGCTGGTTGTCCAAAGTGGACATTATATACACCAGAAATTGTAGTTTTATTTATTTGTATATCCAGACTTTTGGCAAACCGGTTTGCGGCATAAAAGTTCAATGCTAGGCCACAGTGAATAAAAGTATAAATAATTATGGAGAAGATTTCTGGCCAATAAAAATGCCACGCGTCAAGTTCCCAGAATTTAAAATATATAAATTAGAAAATATTTATGAGAGCCCCTACTACTGGTCGTGGGAATTCGTAAACAACATTCTTGCTCGCTCTGTTTTGCTGCCCATGAATTTTCCAGCAAAGCCTGGAAAAACGTACTCACTCAGTTCGGTGTCGCGAAAAACTCGAGTAACTCGAGAAAAACACACTCTTGCACACACGCACACGAACTCACGCAAAGAGAGCGGCTGCGAGCGGCGAGGAAAACTGGAAAAGCTATGAAAACAAACATTTAAGTGAAATTCAAAGAGCTAAGGCATCGGCTGGTTTTTCCGCAAACCAAAGTAGCGAACAAGAAAAAAACAAACAACGATTCACTTTACACTTTTCTAAAACTAAACAGAACAATATTTCGTCACTTCCGCCTCGATTGTTTGGCAATTGATTTGGCAAACGCTCTGTTCGCTGCGATCATTACTTTTAGTATTACTTCCACCGATTTTTCGATCGATCGATTGCACCACCCCGTGAGAGTTGGGTTTCACTTTGCACTTGATTTAATGGCTCGGAGCACGACTTTGGGCAGATGCTAAGCCGAAGTGCAAACTGGCGAGCCAACTGACTGACTAACCAAGAGGAGATCGGAGATCGGTGGGGGAGAGGGTGGTCACTGCTGGGTCACTGCGAAGGAGGCGGTGGATCGGTGTATATCGGATCGAATCCGCTTTTAGCCAACTTGCTGCCAATGCCGACGCACGCTCACTGAAGACTGACTGTCCCCTGTCTCTATGGAGAGCTCTATAGAGCTGTGGGGGGAAATATTGCTGAAAAAGCACTCACTCGCTGAGTCTTTCTGAGCTTCTAAGTCTCTGCGCCGCCGCGTTGTTCCTGAGCTCAGCTCGCCAAGACTTCGGGTCACGTAATGAAAATCGGAACAGAAAATAATCGAGAGCCAGGCCCAAACGGAGAAACAAAAAACCCGCAAACTCAGCAGCAGCCAAGCAAAAATACAGAAACCGAAAACTCTGAATACAATACAACTATACCCGCGAGAGAAGAGCTTTGAGTGGCCAGCGAAGCAGCGACTTGGCTTTGACTTTTTGGTAACTGAGCCCGAGAAAGCTGACTCTCCAAATCGCGGCTATTGCTGGATCTATTACGAGTGCGTGGTATCTTTTGAGTGGATCTGGCAATGCCTTTACGGCTATCCGAGTGAGCCATAAATACGCGCATCAAACAGAAAGCCACATTGAATTATGGGTCTTAAAATATTTACCGAAAATCATCTTAAAATGGCTCTTTTAATATTGTCATTCATTAGCCATTTTCTAGATTAGTAACCGGGTCATATGGTAGCTGTATTTATTATAATTTTAAAATTACTCTATTACCCGTATTATTTCTTAATAAAAAATTACAAAGGGCTTACTAACTGGTATGATTATACTAATTATTTACACCATTAAATTGTTTAAATTACTGCGGAAAACTCCTGTTATGTTGTTAAATCGCTAAGCGCATTTTAAATTTCCTTTTAAAGTATAATATTATAGCCATGTTCAGTTGTTGATTCTGCCACACCATTTATGTGATTTTATATGTTTATTATAATGTATTTTTTATATAATAATACAGCTTATTATGGTCTTTGTTTATTACTAATTTAACGGGTTACTTTTCGGTTCCTGTTTTATAAGCTTTAATTATTATGTTTTTCTTAGGTTAAATGGTCTATAAAAATTAAATATTAAATAAATTGCAGTTGTTATCTTGTTTTTCCTCCATACAGGAAAAGTTTACTTTACTGACAGGCCCTAGCTTTGGTTTCATTGCATATTTTCTTTCCAGAAAAAATAAGGTTTTCATACAAATTCCCTTTAAATTGTTTTGCAATTTTTGCCAACTGTTCAGTTTGTTACCATGCTTCTTTTCTTTTATTTTCCAGCACACGATATAGTTTGCTGACATCTCAACTTTATTACGGCCAAGTACACACAGGTAGGTGGATATATTCTGCTGATTCTGATTAGTTTTGAGCTTGGTTTCAATGAGGGCATCGCATTATAAGGTAGGAAAATCACCAGTAGTTTGCATGAGGTGTTTACCGATCACGTTTTAGATTGTCTAATTAGGTAAAGTACCTCTATTAATTGCATTTTTTTCGATATCTTAATAACAGACCCGATGCAAAAATGCTAATCAGTTGGAGGGAGTTGGAGGGTTTTATTTTTTACAACAAAACCGACCACTAAAAGACGATCCGCATCCGATTTCCGAGCTTTCTAAGCTCGTTTCCCCTCCGGCGAGTTCAATTGCAGTTGACCTAGTTAAAAAGCCAGGTAAGACAACAAAAATAAATATATAAAAGAAGTGGGGGATACTGAAACCAGAGTTATAGGCCTTAACAGCAACACCCCAGAGAGCACCTCACCTGGGCTGTAATTACAGGTGTGTGCTTGTCGGAGGGTACGTCCCAGCTCTTTACCAAAAAAGAAATGTTAAAATTGGCAATAATTTGTGCGACACGCGAAGGAAAGTCGCTGAGGTACGAAAAATCGGTGATGGGAGAAGCGGGAGAAAGGGTTAAGCAGAGGTAACAATAGGGAAACTGCGGTCACAAAATAAACAGTTTGGGAATTAACATCTCAAATAGGATGCGCTTAAAGATGAGTCTCTTAGGGGAAAACTCCGACTTCTGAAATAAATTACATTTTTGTTTAGTTTTTGAAACACAAGAAAAATGTGTTGTAGATAATCATTAAATGACTTTATTTTATATTTAATTTAATATTCAAATACATAGTATAGTTATTTAAACTCTCTTAATCTGCAATCTAATTTATTGTCTTTTGTACAATACATATAAATTCCCCTTAAAATATTACTCTGTGTTCTCAACAATTTACCTTTTTTTTGACATTGCTTAACAATGAATAAAACAATTGCAATCGAAACCGCATACAAATTAATCGCCGTCATTAGCAATGCAATTTACTGCATTTGGCGGGCAACATTTAAATATTCATTTGTGTGCAAAACCAGGAAAACCGCAATGAAAATAGGTTCTTTGTTAGTTAATCACGAATTTGCAAACTGTCTGCAATTGTATATTTATTTGTATGCAAAAACAGGCAAACCTTTCTTGTTGGTTAATTGTATTTCAAAAACAGGAAAACCGCAATGAAAATGGGTTCTTAATTAGTGAATCCCAAACTTTTAAAGTGTCCAATTAAATATTTATTTTTATGCAAAAGCAAGCAAAACCCTCTTGTTAGTTAATCGTATTTTAAGGCGGCAAAAAAAGGAAAACCACAAGGAAAAAACCTTCTTATTTAGTTAATCGCAAGCTTGAAAAGCGTCTTCAATTAAATATTTATTTGTATGCAAAAACAGGCAAACCTTTCTTGTAAGTTAATCGTATTGCCACTTAGTCAGCGCCACTTGGCTACTGCTACCCGATAAACTTGTGATCCCATGACAAGGCAGCACGCTGCTTCAAATATTTTTGTGCTCCGTCATCGCGAGCTGGAGTTGCAGTGAAGCAGCAGCATTTGGAGGCGGGAAGCGGCAGGCAGGTGCGGTTGGCATCTGGAGGAGCTATTCGTATCTGAGGCGGGCTTGGCCGCAAGCGACGTCACCCAGGGCGCATGAGTAATGAGTTCGGGGCTTTGGGTATTTCATTTCATGTTTGGCTTTTGTCTGTTTGCCGATGTCTCTCATCTATTTGTTATCGCTTTAAAGTCGCTTGTCTCCGGCAATACCCTCCTCGACAGGGAGCGGTTCGAGGGGTAATGTCGGATTTTGCTCGATCATGAATCTTTCAATCTGTTGGTTTAATTTTAATCAGATTTGTAGTTACAAGTCAAAAGTTTAAGTTGGTTGCTACCGATCTCATTTTAGGGAAAACTATGAGCCAGATGAGAGCAGAGCTCAACCATGATAAGTTATTTTTCATATTAATAACTCTGATAATTCGTACATTAATCTGTACAAAAACTGATAAGAATAATTATATTTTAATTGATGCTTGATTGATATACAGCTGTACCACCGAACTTCTTATCGCCATATATTTATTCTAAATATGTGCCGTTTCTGTTGAATGAATTAAAATTATGTTTCTAGGAAGTAAATTATACGAAAATAATTCCTTGGAATAATGTTAAAAAAATATATTCTATGAATAATCTTAAACAAGATTTAATCGAAACAATACACAAATGCTTATTCCTAATAATCGACATATAAAAACCAATTAAATAATTCACAATAAAAAAATTTAAACTAAATTGTATTTCAAGACTATTTTCTCTCGCAACACATTTCTTAACTTCACCTCTCCTTTAAAGGCTATAGCTATAACATAGCTATAACATAGAACAAATTTTTACCAATAAAATTAATGTGTATTTAATAAGCTTTTCTAATTAATATAGCATTTTTCCTGACTTATCAATTATTACCTCTTTAAGAGCATCTAGTATTTCCACTCTGGTGTCGCAGCGTTCATTTGTCTTAATGTCTTTACAGCGGCGGCCCAGCTCTAAAATTGATTAATATGCAGAGTGGCTATAGCCGTCATCACCACCAGCCCCACCGGTTGCCCCCTGGGTCTATATAATCGACACGTTAAGGCCCCACCGTCCCCACATGACAATGCATTTTTGGTTTGTTTTTGTCGTATTTCTGTTTTGATTTTCACATTATGTTGGGCCGCCGCACTGCAATCGGCTGGCGACCTTGCTTATTGTCCAAATATTTGGGCCTACGAAGGTTATCTCGATTCAGATTATAATTAAATAGAAAATCGACAGAGATCAATGAAAAGTCGAATAAAAATCAAGTATAAGTAGATTTTATATTTAAAATATCGTAATTGTAAAAATAAATTTTTAATTATAAGTTGAAATATATTATTTTTTTAATTATACATACATATTCTAACATCTTTTGTATTTTTTTTAAAATTATTTTTATATAATTGGGGGAAAACAGAGTTGGATATAAAAAAAACTTATTAAAATTAAATTACCAATTAAAATTCATAATTATGTATATACATTTTTTTCTTATTTATTTTCTTTGTGGTTAATGAGCTTCACATAAAATAGTTTAATTTGAAATAACCGCCAAATGGCAGCTCTGTTCCGTTGGCCACGTGGCAGCACTGGCGGTTAATTCAAAACGCTGATTTTTATGGCACCCAATGCAGTGCGAAAAATCAGTTCCCTGTTTGCCCTTAACTAATTTGTTGTCTTTCGGTTGGCGCAGGCGCATTTGGTGAAAAGAAGAAGCGCAGCGGATAGGAAGAAGAACTAGACCAAAGTGGATTTCATTCAATAGGAAAAAGCGGCCAAGGTGGTGGGAAAACCATAGCAATATCAGCCCCCAGACCGTGAGTGTGTTTCGTCAACTCACCACCGGGAAAAAAATTGTCAAGGAGAGCACAGGAGAGAGCAGCGCAAAAGAAGTAGCGAGGCGCGGGCGCGAGGGTGGAGAAAGCAGGGAAAGATAGAGAGGGAGAGCGAAAATTGCAGGCGGCCGGGTTCGACAGAAGCTTTCTTCCTCTTCCTGCCTCAGTCACATTTCGCCTTTCGAGCAGTGCGTCGAAAACAACGGTACCTTTCTCTTGCTCCGGAAAAAGGCCTGTGTGTGTTAGAACAACAGGAAAATAGGCAGGAAAAATCAAAAAGGAAACAAGCGCGACGCGAAATGCCTGGCAACGTGTGTGTGTGTTAGTGTGATGCAAGTACTAGTAATCAATTTATTTTAATCCAACCCAAAAAATAAATATATATATATAAAAAAAAAAAAAGAAATTTGGCGAACCACCAGGAGAATAGATAAAGTAAATCAAGGAGCTCCGGAAATCCAGTTCAGTTTCAAGTCGCCGCAGCATCCCCACATTCGTTTCTAACCTCACTTTCGTTTTGGAGCCGGTACGTACACGCCCTTAAAAAAAGGAGAACGAACATGAAATAGAAAAGCGAATAGGAAATGGCCCCTCTTTACCTCTCAATTGTCTGCCTTTATTTTTGGCGGAATTTTTAGCCGATTTTAAGCATATTTTTAGCATAATTTTGTTTGCCCAGTTTGAGCATGTTTTTCCTTGTTTTTCTTTTTTTCCTTCTCGTTTGCCATTTATTTTTAGCCCCCTTTTAGAAGCAGCCCCTGTGCTCAGCTCAGCACCGCCCCCCGCGCGCACACGTTGCCCATAAAAAAATGTATGTCGCTGGGTTTATTATCTCATCCGGAGAATGTCGCTGCTTTTTGGCGTCGATGGTTGTAAAAAATTTAGCAGAAAATCTGACATTTCCGTTTTATGTTTCCGCCAAAGAGAGAGCAAGTCGAGCTTTAAGCGGAAAATGCAAAGAGAATCCGTCATTTAGCCGAGAAAGAGAGACAGAGTGGGTGAGAGTCGCAGTGCTGCCCGTGTCAGCCTAAAATTATGCTCCATAGAGCTATGAATTTCCCTAGAAAATTACTTAAATAAGCAGCCGCCATAAATGTACAGCCAATATTAATATTAGATCGATAAAACCCCAGAGATACGAAGCTATCTTATCTGATACATCCATCGGTCTGACAGAGTTGTTGAGTCAGCTGGTTGGGCCCATTATATAATATAAGCTGGTAATAGCCAACAACCCCCCAGGAAAAGCCGGCAGACGCCCAGGAAAATAGTAGCAGAAAATGGCAGCGAAGAGCGAGCCAGCGAGCGGGCTGAGTCTCTCTTTGTGATTTCTCTCGACTTCTCCAATATTGTATCTCTCGCAAAACGAGAGCAGGCGCGTGAAATAATCTTGGGGAGCTTGGGAGGAGAAAGGAAAATGAAATGAAACACAGGCCAGGCATTTTCCAATTGATTTTCAAGGCGGTCGAGACGCGACTTCAAAAGTTTCCTCCTACAAAAACCAACAAAATTCAAGAAAAATTTCCTTAAATTCGCTATATTTCAATGAACGGTGAAAATGTTTGCGAAAATGCGTGAAAAGGGCAGGAAAAGTTCCGCCATCTGAGCTGAAACGAGCTGAAAAAAAGAAAATACTATACGATGTGTGAGTAGTGTGTGGCATCGCGCCCGGAAAACTTTGGGAAAATTTACAAGGGGTGGGCGCAAGTGGCGATGCCCGGGATGCCTGAAAGTATGTTTCAAGATGAATGGACAGGCCCACAACCTGGCCGTGGTTAATTGCTGTCCATTAATAGTAATCCCATATAATCAAGGATTTCCCAACTGATCAGTATGTGTGTGTGTGCGTGCTTTTGTGTGTGCTAGTGTATTTGTTGCACTCGACAGCGAGGCGATAACATTTCAAGTGCATTATGTCATTTTCCCCGTTTTGTTGTCTACCTTAAACCACCCGAGAGTCCCCGCCACCCCGTCGATTTCCCATTGTGACCATGTGTGTGAGTGTTTGCCATTTCACAGCCGAGAAAATGGGAAAATGAAAAGGGACAAGGGGACGGGGCCGGGCACGAGGACAAGCCAGGGAGAAGGTCCTGTCAACAGGGCGCCATCCTAATGCCGTAACTTTGTGTAATTAAAAAAAATAAAAATGAGCAAAAACTGCGGGTGGAAAATAAGACGGGGATAAGGGTGCGGGGGGTGTGTATATTAAGCCCCAAAGTGTGACACTCGAATGATTCTGATAGAGGAAACCTTGTCCCTGCTTATGATATACAAGCTTTCTTAAAAACATTCTTAAATCTTAGGAAAAGTTTCTTTCTAAGGAAATTGTACATTTGTACAATAATTTTTTATATATTGGAAAACTTAAGAATTTCGGAAAAAACATCAGGAATAGTGAACCCTTTAAGAGCACTTTCAACAAAACAGCCTTAATGCCAATCGAAGGGCCTCAAATCTATATTCAAGGAAAATAAAGGTTTGAGTTACGGAAAACTACAGCCGTTCTGTTCCATCCCATTTAATGTGAATATTGCCTGCCATTGAGGAAAGGAAAACTTTTGTTTTATGCTGCTTCATTTCCGGTCAGATTGGAATTTATTTGCTCAGCCTAAAAGTAGGCGAATGGGTTTCTTCCTCAGCCTCACACTTCAACCTTCCCCTCCCAAGATTTTTTTCCCCTGAGTAAATTCTATGGTTTTTTGGCAAGAAACTTTTCTGGTGGCTCTGCTTCTAGTTTTTGCACTGAGAGAAAATGGGTGGGAGGTGAAGCTGATGAAGGCGATTGAGCTTACGCTTGGACAACTCTTCGATCTGGCGGCCGGCAGTTTCCGCTTTCCGTTTGCCTATTTTTGGTGGGAATGTGAGAAGTGGTGTATGCAAAATCAATTAAAAACTCAAATATTGACCGAAGCAATTAGCAGGATTTTGGGGGCACGTGGCAGAAAGATCAATGGAACACACCCATAGTCATCTATTAAAAAATTGCCAATGCCAGTGCCAATGTCTGAGCCCTTCAAAAATATATTTAATATGATATGAATGGTAAAATATTCGTAAGGTAAAGAGTTATTGAGAGTTTATTATGAAACGCATTAATTTTTTAACGAAATTAAATTAAATATTTTTTCGTTGACCGATTAATTACATATTTACCTCACGAATTGATGATTCATTGTTTATTTATTTGTTCAACTGCCTCTGTTTTTAAGAGTCTTGAACTAACTCAACGTTCAACTAGGCTTCCGTTGTCGTTGGTTAAGTGCTTGGTTGACTGCGCCACAACTTCAGGTACAATAATACGTCAATGCAAATTTCCATACTATTTTCTGTATGAATTTAAATAAAAAGCACGTGTAATGCTGCATGACTTAGCTGACCTATGGTATCATATGCACATGTATACCAAGTTACTAATCTATCTAACATTGTTCCTATATAAGATATAGTATATCTATAGTACCATTGGTCCGAGGAATCGTGTAGCATTACACGTGCATACTGGTTAAATTTGCATATCAAGAATCATTGTTGAATATTTATAAAGTAAATAGGATTATTACTAATAAGTATCTTTTTATATGCATAATACAGTAATTACTCCATTTGCACCACCTAGACTAGTTTTATGCTAATGCACATTTTAAGCATTTCTTTGATTAGTTAAAACACTGGTTTGTTACTAAGTAATAGTTGTCTGAAATAAAAAAAATAGGATTATAATTAATATTGTGTTGGTTAGTATTAGGTTAACAACCTAGAATAATTAACTTAAATTATCATATATAGCTTACTTTTTAGCTTGTTAATTTTTTCCAGTGCACTCAATTTGTTCTTGCAGTTAACTGTGGTGAATTAATCACCTCTCCTGCCCCTTTTCACTTAGCCCCGCTCTTGATACTCCGCCCCCTTGCTTAACCGCAAGTGTGACTTGCCTTTCAATTAGGCACGAAAGTCTTTTTTTGGTCAATTTACGCGTTGCCAGTTACCTGGTGGCAAGTGCAAGATTATGCATGCACACGAACGCAAAGAGAGTGAGAGGGAGAAAGAGAGAAGGAAAGAGATACCGGATAGCCGACTCGGGAAGCTTATGTGTGTACTTTGACCTCTTTTGCCTCTGCCGGCGTCTCAGCCAGCGTCGTGGTCAATGTCAGTGCCTGCTGACCACATATCGAATTTCCCCCTTACCCGGCTTGAATCTTCTCCTCCGTCATTCCGTTTTCCACGACTTGTTTTTCCACACACACCGTTCTTTTGCGGCTTTTTCAATTAAAGCTTGTTGCATGCTCTCCCCCAGGCTTGCTCTCTACGCTCGCTCTCCCCATCTCTCTGCCATGCTGCGTCCGATCGCCATCTCGCGTTTGGTTTACGTGTCCGAGCCGCTCTCTCTTTGCGCTGCTTTCTTTTGTGCGCCTTTCTTGGCAGCGCAGCTTTGACGCCGACTGCATAAATCTTTCACTTCTTCGGCGACCCAAGTTTAGTTTCCAAACGGCCGACGAAGCTTACGCGTCGCTAAAAGATCACTTGATCACCTGAAGAGTCAGTTAAAAAGGGCAAGCAGAACGGTCAACTCTCTCCCGCGACCGCTCTCAGTCTCCCGTCTTAGGCCGTCGCAGTCGGTTCGATTTCTTTGCGCCTGCGCAACCGTCTTCGCTCTCTTCGCGCGCTCACTCGCCTCTCTCCCGCTCGCGCTGTCGCAAAAGTGAAAATATTTGGAGAAATTTCTTGGGGGTCCAAGAAGAAGAAGAAAAAAAGAAGAAGCAGCAGAAGAATTTCAGACTGGAGTTTTTTAGTGTGTCAGGAGTGGCTATCAGTAGCAGTATCGGTATCGGGTCATCCGTATTGTACCTTGCCTTGCCTTATGTGTCAAATAGAAAATAAATAACCACTGCATAATTGTCAACGAGAATCGTTTTCCGAAATCGTTTTCTGTCGAATCAGTTTTTTTCCAACCGAACGAACGACCTCGAAAACCCCGCAAGTGCATAAGTTCCGAAAAAAATTAAAAATAAAAAGCGAAAACCGGAGACCACAACAAATTATTCGCAAGTCCCCCTTTTATGTCAATGACCTAGATTCGGTGTTCCTCGGAAAAAAGAAGCGGGGAAATTCGGTTCACAAATCAAGTCAGTTTAATCGAAACGCGATCTGCTGCAGCATCTACGGATCATCTTTTGTCGATTAAAGCCAATATCTCTTGGGCTTTATGTTTGTCTGACAAGTAAGTGCAAGCCAGGCCTGGCCCACAAATATTTGAGCTGTTTCTTTTTTCGTCGTCGGGTTATGCAATTCCGTTTTTTAGCTAATATTTGACCCACAGTTTCGGCCACAGTGGAGCTTCGATAGGTATTTGAAATTAATGTAGACCAATTAATTTATTAGTTTTTGTTTTTTGTAATAACAACGCATTTTATTGGGGATTTCATTAAACTTAGTTAGTAGGCCAGTTATTAGACGTTTTCTACTATAACGTATAATGCTAACATGTTTACCTTTCAAGGCGAACATATTTAGGGCCCGACTTAAGCTACATTTAGGTTCGACTTAAAGAAGGCAGACTGTAGCCAATATCCATATCCAGGTTGTGTTGCCGCGAGAAAGTTTTAAAAGGCAACAAATATTTTCGAAATTTTTGTTGCTGTATATTTGTAATATTAATCATTGCATATTTACAAATAAAATTTGCACACAGACGAGACAACGACTAGCGACAACGAAAACGAAAATGAAAACGATAACGACAGCGAAAAGACGATGGAGCATAATAAATAAACATGGATCATGGCCATGCACACAGATACATACACACACACACACACTAACAGAAACAAAGATACTACACATCTCACATTGCAAAAAGAAAAACAACCAAAAACCCGTAGTCCAAAAAAACCGAATTACCCAAAAAAACCATCCAAAAAGCAGCGTCCGTCCGATTGTTTATTTAATTTTTACATTTACAAATATCATTACACCGATTTCTGCTTTTGTGGGGTAAATATCTGTCGCTCGGACAATGTGTCATAATTGCGAACCCACGTTGACTTGACCCACATTTTTGGCTGGGAGTGGAGTGTGGAATGAACGAAATGAGTGGACGCATGCGCAAATGCATCGGTAGCCCGTCGAGCTGAGCTCAGCCGAAAATAATTGCCACAGTCAATAATGCCCGATACGTATCGCATATAGTAGTATCGGCTGAGCTCAGCCGAAAATAATTGCCACAGTCAATAATGCCCGATACGTATCGCATATAGTAGTATCGGTGTATCGGTTCGGTATCTGTGTTACTGGTATCTGGAGGCGGCGGCGACATATTTCTATTGATTACGTGCTCCGACTGTTTGAGCGTGGCGACCCATCGAATTTCTTTTTCACTTTCGCAACTCTGGGCTAGATTGATTCTACTTGGCTAATGGTCCTACTCGAAATGGGTTACGGAGCCATTAAGCCAGCCACTTGGCATTCAGATGGATTGCCTATTGGGCACACACACACACACTTTCGCGGTCTGTGACGTAAAGCGAAAATTCTGGTGCTGAGCTACAACCCATATATATTTTGCAATAAGAAATGGAGCTTAAAGGTTCTCAAGATATACTATTAGGCAACTGTAAATAGCGCTGGCTTAAAAACGCTATAACCATGCCATTGAAATCTTTTGTTTACCCGAAATATTTGCCTTTCTTGGCAATTATTATTTCACTAAAAATTTTGGGAAGAGTAAATATAGCTATGTCATTATTTTTCTGATGAATTGAATGGGAATATGAATATAAATATAGTATTAAATTCATCTTTATTTCCCATTAACCTAAATTTCGGTTATCTGTATCTTTTGACATTTATAAACCCTTTTTAGTAGCTTCCGGACTCGAGCTTATCTCCACTGAACTTGAACCCGCAAAAGTCATCATAAATCTTTATAATAGAACCCCATATCACAATCCTTAGTTTGTGAGATAAAAAGAGGTTCATCTTGAGGTCTCGTCGACAATAAATCTTCATCTTATAATTGCAAAGTCCAAATTGTTTTTGATTATTCAAATTAGCCGAGAAAGTGCTTTTAATTGCACAGGAGGCGGACTACTGACCAAAAGAATGCTTTAATTGGGCCCGTAGACATTTGGTCTTAGCTCATGTGATAAAAGCCTAAAAATAAGACGACGAGATGTGTTGTATATTATAATTGTGAATTATTTAATATCTAGTGAGTGTGAGCGCGTGAGGGCGCGAGCGGGACGGAGGCTTAACTCGACTCAGCTGAGCTTTTAAATTGGGTAGCTAATCTGCTGACTACCTCCGAATGGGGGCCTTTCAGGTGAGGGGCCGGCCAGGGGGAGCAGGAGCCAGCAGCCCCCATTATACACAGTTAAATTTAACTTTTATGCTGTAAACTGCGAAAGCGCTTTTGTTTGTTAATCAAGCCACACAAATTATGGGCAGCAGTGGGCAGTAGCTGGCGGGAGGGAGACAGATCCGAGATCCGAGATCCATTCTATCCACAACCCCCTACAGATTTATTCAATTACACACAAAGCATAGATAGCTTACGATAACTACAAGAGCAGACATAGTCGCCAGCTGGAAAAACGACATGGCGACATGGCGACATCCCGACGACATCACAACATCAGCATCAGCATCAGCGGCAGCAGCACAACCCACCAACGGCGGACGGCAATTCCAGAGCCTCCACTCAAAGGTTCAATAGAATAGAGGGCACAGACCCATTATGGGCACTCACAAACACCAGGCAGCTCACACAGGCACACATGGCACCATACGTATAGTATAACCACAGCATCCGCCGTAGAGCTCTCGGGCTCTACGGGTTTACATAATGAGAGGCCTTCCATTGTTGAAAAGTGAAAATGCATATTTGAACTTTCGTTTGTGGTTCGAACTTCGGAGCGAAAGAAACCGATTCGACCGAAATGAAACGATCTTCGACACATTGCCAAAACAAACAGGTTGACATCGTGTTCACATCAGAATCGCACAGCTACATCTTGCCTTTAAATATATATCTAACCTGGCCATAATGTCTGCATGCGGAAGTGTGTTATGCACTGCTGTGTGTCGCGTATATATGTTTATGTGTCGAGGCCCTGAGTGCTAAAGACTCGTAATCCGAAAGCAACAAGCTCCAAATGAGGAAACGGCAGGGCCCAAAGAGAGGAGACAGTGTAGAAAAGCGCAAAGAAGAAACGCGCTTAAAGACAGGTCTTCCAGCCATGGGAAAAAGTAAGGTAGTGGATGTGGTCGAAACAAGAAATACTCTGGAAGGGCAAATTATAGGTTGGCAACTGCGATTTATTAAACGATTAAAGGCGCCATTTTTTGTGTAAAGGTTGGAGATAAATTCCACATTTGCGGGCTACAAAGTAACTAAGCAAATTAGCTCTTAAAATTTAACAGATTCAAAGGGGCTGCTAATTCTTTGTTTACAAATAGTTAGAAGCTTTAGCATTGAAGTCTATTTATAACTAAATAATTGGTTAATTAGCTCTTCATTTTTTAACATGTTCAAAGGGCCTGCAAATTCTTTCTTTAGAAATAGTCAGGAGCTTTGGCATGGAAGTTAATTTATAACTGCTCTTCCTTTCTTTAATCTATTAGGTTCTAATTTGTATATTATTCATATAATAAAATTTACTAATAAAGAGCTTATAAATACTCTTCTCAGTTACCAACCCATGGCCTTAGCAACTCATCCCTTTGCCGGCTTTAGGGTATATGTAAAATTGGTAAAGCGGTCGCTTCTAAATGTCCGGCAGGGCAAGACGACTTGGCCAGTTGTCGAATGCTGATGACGATGACGAACACGATAATGATAAAGATAATGATTATAAAGCCGATGATGACGAGGTTGAGGTTGCCGCTGATGATGATGATGATGAGTTTGATGATGATAATGCGGCACGATTATAGGAAATGGGTCAGACAATACACGGGCAGCGGCCAGCAGAGACTGCTGGTGTGTAACTACCTTGTCAAGGCAGGTTGAATGTTGAATGTTGAATGCTGAATGTTTACCGTTTAACAGCATTTCGGTCTTCATGTTTGGTTAACACGCTCCTCTGAAACGCCGAGAAGAGGCGTGGCTTCAATGATGGCTCGAAGTCGGTTCATTTGCCTCTTGAAGCTGGCGCGCGCAAATTTTTCGTTGCAGTAGGAAACCAGGAAGAAGAGTAAACCAAAGAGAGATATATAGAGAGAGAAGAAGAGAGGTAGAATGAGAGACAGGGACAGGTTGAGAAAAAGTTGATTTTCAAGAAATTTCACTTTAGAATGAAGAGGGAACAGCAACCAGTAAACGAAGTTGGCCAGGTCCATTGATAAATTTACAGTTACGTGATGAGGCCGCTCTGATTGCCGCCGCGTCTCGAGAGTTGTTTAAACTTTAATTATATAGACTCGGCCCCAACTAGTTCAGCGGATATAGCCCAGCGATTTGATAACATCGCCGCACACACGCACACACACTCGCTGCCGAAATGTGCCAAATTTCTTAACACGCCGAGCATCGAGCATCGAAATCCTATTTAGCCAAGTCACTAAAAGAAACCCTCGAACCCCGAATGCAAATGACCAAAAAAAGCAATAGTGCCAGCCATCTGTGGCGGTAGATTTTTGTACAAACTAAAAAATTGAAAACGAAAGTTTGACCGAAAGAAAAAAATCAAAAAATAAACAAAAACAAATTTTAAATACATGCAAACGGGTGGTGGAAAAAAATATTGCGGAATTTAGATATTTAAAAAAGCCGAAAAAAAACCAGAGACCTACAAAAGATTCGAAAAATAAAAGTGAAAGTCATGGGCATCAGCTTGAACTCCCAAAAATTCGTTTTAGAGACACCATCACACCATCAACATTATTATTATGATTATATTTGTGATCATGATGAGCTCCGCCTGGACTTGACGTCACACCCATAAGTATATCGCATATACCAATCAATCTAGGCAAGATATTACTCACACACAAACTCTCATATTTCCTGGTTACGATCAATATTTGGTCAACAATCAATTTGAAATTCAATTAGCATTCGCATTCGGTGAATTACAGATGAGATGCGGATAGCCGCTAACTGATGCAAGGGTTCGAAGTTTAAGCCCAGACCCAGACCCTTTCCCCCAAACGTGCAGTCGAGTCTTTATTTTGCGGAGGAACAAATACGATTTATTGTTTATCTGACATTTTTCCTTTTAGCCAGCCCTGTTGTTTCACTTGTTACCAACGCTTGTTGACAAATTCATTAGGGTTCTTTACAACCCTACACAGAGCCAGGAAACTATGTACGTCGTATCGACGCGTTTGTTTGAACTGGCTAAGTGCGCTCTCTAACCTCCTGCCCGGAAGGGTTAACTTGCGATTATGATTCCGATTCGGATACCGATTGACCAATATATATTGTATATTTCCTAGATGGCAATTAAGCACTCGCATTCTGGCACCTATTCCCGCCACCTCGATCAACTAGCCCCCGGAGCGCATTAATCTCCTTCTGATGATCGCCTTCTGGGGGGGTTGTGAGCTTGCGCAGTTACGAAGGGCACTAAAACTTTGGACCTGCGGAGATTTATGACGTGTGAGACCCTCTTAAGTGGCACTTGATCATGCGGGTCGCCATATAGCGCTGGAAATCTCTCGGCTCAGCGCAGCTCAGCTCGGCTCATGTAAAAATCGTTTAATATAGAATGAAGTGTTCCCAGGCGGATAGTGAGCATTCGCCAACTGTCACTGCTATCGACAGTATCGTCTCCCCGGCTGGTCTCGCACCAAGTATCTATTGCGTTCCCGGGTCTTCAGTTCTCGCCTCTCGGTTCTCGGTTCTCGTTTCTCGTTTCTCATTCGCAGTTTGCAGTTCTCAGCACCCGCCTTGTAAGCCGATTAAGGCATTAGGCTGCCTTTGCATATTTAGCTCTATTGTGCGTTAAATTCGATTGCGGCCGGTTGAAAACTGTTTAGACTCGTGTGAGTGATGGGTGGTGTTCCTTGGATACACTTCATATCCTTCGACGTCATTTGCATATCCCTTTCCGTGATGGCCGATTGCCAAAGCTGTTGGACGTCATAGCTCGGATTTGGGTTGCCACTCAGCTGTGGTTCAAAAAGGGTTGCTAATTTTAGACGCCGGTCCCAAGGATAAATGACGTTTTGATAGATAGATGGATGCATTGGGATTGGAATTGGGTGGAAGGATATATGGGTTATTGAATGGATAAGCAGACTTTGATTTGGGTTTGGTGGGATAATTAAGGTTGACACAATTGCGTTGTCTTCGGCTAATTGAGGTCTGTTTTTGAGGAGGTGTTGGTAATAGTGAGTGATGTGGGCTTGAAAAGGATATACATGAGTGCAAGCTTAAAATAATATAATAAATGACTTGGATAAACGTGGAGATTAAAATTATTCAGTTAGCTAGAGTTAAAGTTAGTCAAAATTGTTTATGAAACTGAAGAACGCGTATATAATTGGTATTTATATCATTGGTTTTGGTATGCCTAACCTATTCTTGGGGTGTTAGACTAAATTCTCCAGAATTAATTCATTAAAAGGCAGTTAAACAATAATATTTTAAAATTAATTATAAGACTTGGGAAGTTCTGTAATATAATCTAGCTCCAAAACTCCCCTAATTACCGCTTTCAATTTCAGAAAATTCAAAAACTTTCAACGATGCTAATTATTGTTTTGTATTTTTACATTACAGTTCAGCAGAGCACTAACGCTTGGAAGTTGTGGTAAATCGGTCACGTTCAACACCCCCCACCCAAGCCACAGGATACACCTGAGGACGACTAACACTCTCCAGCTGAACTCTTTTTGTACAAAAACCACTAACATTAAAAGCACCTGTAAAGCCACATGGAAACATGGATAAACGCTCAGCGGCGACACAACGACTTTCAGCTAGCTATTCTACATAAGTTTTTTGTGAACAATTCATACGCTTCCAACTAGGACAAACTAGAGCAAGCAGCACTTCCAAAAACCAAGAAACCAAAAGTCAATATTGAATATTAGGGACGGAGGACAGAAGGAGAAGGATAACTCGAAGCGCACACTGCAAATGACAGAAAGAACTGCTTCCTAGCCTAAAACTTACAAAGGATAAATACGACACAAACACACACACATTCACGCAACACAGAAACTTAACCAGCGAGGACCGGCAGAGTAACAAACAATCGAACATGTCAAACGCGGTCGCCAACAAAGCGGAAACGGAAGCAGCCACAAACAGCAGCCTCAAACAGTCGCCCCCTCAGCCCGCAAACAGTCACGATGCCGCCAAGCTACTCAACGGCAGCTTGGGTCGAACCAACGGCTTAACCCATGCCGCCAGCGCATCATCCTCAACTTCAGCCAGCAACAACGCCACCTCCGGCTACAACGTTTCGAGTGCGGCAGGATCGGGCTCCGTTAACGGTTCCGGCGGCGCCAACTCATCCTTAGCCTCATCCTCGGCCGCGGCCGTCTCGAGTCTCCTGGCCGCAGTGACACCCTCGACGGCCCTGCCCCTGCCGCCCAGCAGCAATGGCCTCCAGTTGCCCTACGAGCGTTTTCGGGCGGAAGACACCAGCTATGTGCCCATCGCCCAGTTTTACGCGGGACGCAGCGTTTTCATCACAGGCGGCACAGGCTTTATGGGAAAGGTGAGTTGTACTCAGAGAGTTTTTTAAGAAATCGAGAGTGTCACGAATGCAATCTCATAAAGAAATCCCTGGGATATCTCTTGGATGACATTAATAATATTTTTTTTATTAGCCTTGACTTTGTATAGAATCAGAACTACCATTCAACGGTTTTTTGCTCATATTGAAAAAAGATAGCCTTAAACCTTTTATTCACTAGCGTTATCCTTTTTTTTCACTCGGAAATTCTCGCTCCCACTTTTATTGCATACTTTTGCGGGCTGCCGGCCCGCGTGTGTTTATTGGCTCCAAATTGAACTATTGAACCCCTTGGCCTGGCTGAGCTCGATTGAGAGAACTCCAAGCGTTTCCAGTCATAAAATATGCACACAAATATTTGTGTGTGTGTTGGCGATAAACAAAACAACAAGTCTCGCGGCAATGGAGTGATTGCTGGGTGGTTGCTTGGCTTTGAGGAGGACGAGGAGGGGGTTTCCCCTGCCTTCCACTGAATTTTAGATGCACTGTGTGCGAGCGAGCTGTTTATGAGCGATGTGCGTGTATGCTTGACTTGGTTTGGTTTGCTTTTTTCTAAGCCGAAATGCTTGAGTTGAGTCGCTCTGAGCTGGGCTGCATTAGACGATGTTGACTCATCGTCGCCTGCCAAGCGAATACTTCATAATAATGCTACATATATGTAGGTATGCATGAGAGTGTGTATGTGGCACGAGTATTGTGGCTGCGTTTATGCATTTGGCTTTTGGTTGCTCGTTCTCCCACTCCGAGTTCCACTTAATTGTTCCCCAAGTAATGGGGGGAAGCACTCGTTCCCCTGCTCCAAATACATCCTCCGGCTGTTGTGCCAATTTTTGTCCCGGCCATTGTTAAATATATATAGGAGCACAGAAAGAAAATAAACTTGGATTTATGTCTTATACTAAATATAAAAGAAAATTTTTAACAATATTTAAACCAGAAGTTGTAATAATATTTTAAGCTTTGTGTAGTTTTTTTTCTGTTTACTTTAAAGTAAAGTTTTAGAAATTTCCCCTTTCAATAATATATTTTATACATTTAGAGTTCCCTCAAATTATTCTCCGTGCATATTGCATGTCGGTGGCTCCTGACTGCGTCATTATGACATGAAATCGCAGTGGCGCCGCCCAGACTCTGAGCTCACAGTAGTACTGTGTGTGTTATTCATCGATTTTGTGCGCCTGGCACGCCCACAGCCCGCAGTCGAACGCCCACTGTGCACCCTTTCCAAATGCCAAGCAGTTAACAACCCACAGACCGCCCACCGCCCACCGACCACCACCTACCCCTTTTTGTCTGCTGTGGGCTGTTGTCGTTTAATTCCGCTACAATTCTCACATCGTTTTCGGGGCGTGTCCCAACCCCCCTATATACTATAGAACTGAAGTCAGATCAAGACTAACCGCAGACACCATCGAAGTGGGTCAAGTGTGTCCTTGTGGCCCTGTGCCCCCTGTGTCCCTATGGGTGTAACAATAATCGTTTATTTGGTTAATGGCCATACCCCATGATTGAGTCACTAATTACAATTCGATTTGCAGGTGCTGGTGGAGAAATTGCTGCGCTCATGTCCGGACATAAGGAATATATATCTACTGATACGACCGAAACGCGGTCAAGAAGTGTCGGCGCGTCTCACGGAACTACTAAATGCACCAGTAAGTAAAACTATATAATAAAAATGTATAAAATGGTAATAATATAAATTGTTCTTTAGCTGTTCGAATCACTGCGTCAGGAGAAGCCCAAGGAGCTCAGCAAAGTCATACCCATTTCGGGCGACATAACTTCCGAGGAACTGGGAATTTCAGAAAAGGATCAGGTGAGGTTTTTCTTTAATAACCTAATTTTTAGGTTCATATTTAACGCAGAGAGCTTTGCTATTTTACAGAACCTTCTGTGTCGCAATGTTTCCGTTGTCTTTCATTCGGCTGCCACTGTGAAATTCGATGAGAAGCTCAAACTGTCTGTCACAATCAATATGCTGGGCACGAAACGTCTCGTCGAGCTCTGCCATCGCATGCTGTCACTGGACGTAAGTGTTTGGGATATAGACGAATATAAAGCTGAGCCAAGAAAGTAATCAAAATTGACTCTACATTTTATAGGCACTAATCCATGTATCCACTGCCTATTGCAATTGCGATAGAACCGATGTGTCCGAGGTTATTTATGCACCGCCCTACAATCCCGACGATATCATCTCACTAATCAACTGGCTTCCGGAGGATATACTCGATCAGGTAGGCTCTCGAATTTGATATAGTTTATATAGTTTAACCACTAATTATAATTTATAGCTGACACCGCGCCTGATTGGCAAGCGTCCCAATACGTACACATTTACAAAAGCCTTAGCGGAGCATATGTTACTTAAGGAGGCTGGTAATCTGCCCGTTGCCATTGTGAGGCCATCGATTGGTAAGTCATATCCAGAAATTATCAACAAACTCATTGAGTACCTGTAAATATTCCAAACACTTAAGCCGCTAATTTTGTTTGCATTTGTGTCTCAATTGAATTGCGATATTTGCTTAATTGTATGGTTAATCAACCTTGGATAGAGTAAATAAACTAAACAATGATCTTTAACCATTTTTGAAGTGGTTTCTCTAGCAGCACATACATCTATTTCTTGTCTTAAATATTTATAGAAATGTATTCTAATTATTCACCTCTTATTTTCCCTCCACAGTGACTGCCAGTCTGAATGAGCCGTTCGCCGGATGGGTGGACAACTTCAATGGGCCAACGGGCCTGGTCTCGGCGCTGGCCAAGGGCATGTTCCGCACGATGATGTGCGAGAAGAACTATGTGGCCGATATGGTACCTGTCGATATTGTGATTAACCTGATGATTGCCGCCGCCTGGCGCACAGCGACCCGCAAGTCCAACAACCTACTCATCTACAATTGTTGCACTGGCCAGCGCAATCCCATCATCTGGTCGGAGTTTGTCAAACACGCCATGTGCAGTGTGCGCAAGCATCCCCTGGGTGAGAAATGTGCCCCTGTGCCCCTAAAAAAAAATACCCCTTGACCATATACGCCCGAAATGCGCTGTAATTGGCTCGCCCTGACTAAGACCTTAATAATTACCCGGAACTATATTGTATATTATTTTCCCAGAGGGCTGCCTGTGGTATCCGACTGGCGACCTGCGCATGAACCGCCCCATGAACACGCTGAATTGTATAGTCAAACACTTCCTACCGGCCTACATTCTGGACGGAGTGGCAAGGATCATGGGCAAGAAGCCATTGTAAGTTTCAATTATAATCGCTGTCCCCAGAGCTTTTCATGGAATTTCGCCTCTGCTGTCTCTGTCTGTCTCTTTAGCGTTGTCAGCGTACAAAATAAAATTGCCAAAGCTGTGGAATGCTTAGAGTACTTCGCCACACGCCAATGGCGCTTTAAGGACGACAATGTCCACGCCCTGCTGCACACGCTAAGTCCCAAGGATCGCGAGATCTTCGTTTTCGATGTGCGCCACATTAACTGGGACAACTATGTGGAGCGCTATGTGCTGGGCTTCAGGGAGTTCCTGTTCAAGCAGCGGCCCGACTCGCTGCCGGCCAGCAGAAAACGCATGCTCAGGTGAGGCTAAATTGTTATTATTTTGGTATGGAAATGTATACTTTGGAAAATGCAGGGAAAATATTATTATTTGGAAAATTTAAGGCCAAGCTTAAAGGGAACTATTAATAGTTCTAGAGAGAATTGAGCAGAAAAAGCGAGATAAATGATGGACATTAAGGGAAGCTAGCTTTGGAAGGTTGAAGTCTTTATGCCCTTGCAGTTACCTAAATTGGAATATTAAAATCGCTGATAACTTTGCCAAAAAAGTAATAATTTCATTTCAGAAAGCTTTTCAGGGTTTTTTTAATGTAAAACCAATGAATATAGGCAGTCAGATCTAGACTGCGTGAAAATATACTTTAAAGAGTGTAGAGTGTTGTTGATTTATCAAGAATACTTCAGGAGAACTCAAAGCTGGCTCAAATAATTCATTGCGCATTTTATTCATAATATTTTCCTCTACCAAGCCCAGTTGATTTTAATCTAACGAACACCATTTTCCCCTCCACAGGCTCTACTATCTGCATCAGCTGACCAAACTGGTGGCGGTGCTGCTCACCTGGCGTTTCCTAATGTCGCGCTCCAAGCGCCTGAACGACTTGTGGAGCGCCTTTCTGGAGAACGCACTGAAGATGGCGCGCTTGATACCCTTTTTGTAATTAGCCGGACGAGGAGGTGGCGACCGATGTGGAAGCTGAGACGCATATATATATTATATATATGTTTATTCGCTGCGATCTGGGAGGATCTGCGATGTTCATCAACATCTTCTTTGCGATTTCTAAATGCCCGTCACAAGGCGACACATTTTAGAGGTTTTTAGCAAATAGTTATATTCATATTTTTTATGTTACAAATTGAGTAAACGAAACAGCAGAACCCACAACAAAGAAAAGAAAATAATACGAAACATCAAAAACCCATAGCGCAACCACTACGAGAAGGGACATCATGTTAGATGGCAGATTTACGAGTAGTAAACTCAAATGGGGTAACTATTAAATGGCATTATCGGGCGTAAACCAAAATCACACTCAAACACACACACACACATCACCCATTTAACTTATTCAGGTGCAATGATATAGGTCGGGAATTAAAGGCCTCTGGTGTCGGTTGTTGTCTCCACTCTCTCTCCTTCTGCGAGATTGTAAAATTTTGTGAAATAATTAAAACGCGAAGAGAGAAGCGCAGAAGAAACCCAAAGTAGAAGAAGGGAATTCCACATTATTGCATAGAGAGTTCAGAATGTGAAGCGTGAATTTATGGTCGGGGACTCAGCGGTAATGAGTGAAGCAATTTGCATAATTTAGTACATCCAAAACTATACAAAACCACACAAATACGACTCACAACAATGGCGATTAATTCAAGAAAACGATTAGTAAAGAGAATAAATGAAATTAAATTAAATGGCTTGTTATTGCTTTAAAGAATTACATAAACGTAACGTAAACTATGCTAATTAATTAATATTAATTATAAATATTATTACGTAACGAGCGAACATTGCATATAAATAATACGACAAGACAAAAACCAACATTATTTATAATTGAATGTAGTTTTAACATTTTTACATTTACAATTAAGTTTTCAATTTATATAAAAAGCAAGCAGAAGGAGCGGAATTATATACGACAGGAGACAAAATTGCAGATATACAAAATTCAATTTATGTATATGTATATGACAAAAAAAAACGAAACAAAGCAAAAACTACACAAAAAAAAACATAATAATGATAATAAATTAATGAAAACAAAAATTATATTTATATATAAACATCAAAAACATAATTTCTTAGCATTTGCAGCCTAAAAAAACTAAATCTAAGCGTAGCCAGAAAAGAGTTTCCAAAAAATAGCAAACTATGAATGAAGTTTTTTGAGACAAACGCAATTAGAGAAACATGATTATGAAAATTTATATTTAAATGCGATAAATTATAAACACAAAACGAAAAAGAAAAACAAAAACAAAGAAGAAAAAAAACAGACACACACAGAGGAAACCAAGACACATATAGTAAGAACATTCCATCCAGTCAGTAGGAAATCGGGTCATCAACCAACTCTTCCTCCACTTTGGACTTTTGCTTCCCGTCTCGTTTGATCGATATGGGCCTGGTAATTTTGGCCGGGTCGGGTTACGGCCAGGATAGTTCGTTCTCGGGTTCGTTTTTGTGCAATTATTGAATATCTTATGTTATGCCTAGAATTTATTATGTTTTATTTCTAAATCGATTTGTAAATTGCAGTGCATCAATAAAATACACTTCCAAAATAATATTACAAAATATACAAGGCGTTCTTCTTATTATTTTCCTAAATAACAAAGTTCAATTAGCCTCCAGACAACAAACAAAATAAAAACTATCTAATAATAAGATATTTCGAGAAGCGAGAAGCTAAACTATACAAGAAACCAAAACCAATTGTAAGCTATATAAACGTTTTAGTTTCCATTGGTCCTGACAAGAAATTTGAAATTTAGTAACGAAATGAATGGAAATGAATTGAAGATGAAAACAGGAAATAATTCAATCTACAAAAAAAATCTTAATAAAAGAAACTATAAAGAAAATGGTATGGAACAGAGATTTTTATTTCAGGTAAAAATGGTTCAAAAATTATGCTTACTTTCAGATAAATTTCTTAAGGTAATTTGAAATCTCCATTTATATTTTAATTCCACATTTATCACCCAAATAAAAACACTTAAAATTTTTGTTTTTGTACACATGAATTTTCATTTTTATTATATCTCTGTTTCTCAGTTTTTGTCGATTCGCATTTCCAGCGCTTACACGCTACCAACTTTAAAATTGTTTTCCACTTCACATTTCCCCAAATATATATGTTATTTAGATATACTTATACTTCTTTTTCTCGATTTTGCTTTATAAGATTTGCTTATGTTTAGATAATTCAAAACTCGTCCTCGACTCACTGAAGGGGTGGGAGAAAAAGCGAGGAGAATGTGAAAATTTTTGGGGGAAAAGCCCCGCCTTAAAGGCCGCGGGCTGAGAGCAGAAGAGTGTGTGAGTGGGGGTACGAGCGTGGGTAAGTGTGTCAGTTATACGTTCTTAGCCGGTATTTCTTTATAGCTTAAGGTCGCGTTGGAAATTATACAATGTGAGTGTGTCGCCGCCATTATTTTTCTTTTTCAGCAAGTTATGACAGATATTTGGGTTACCTTCGAGTGTGGTTTTTCTTCTAAATGGACTTTTGTTCTGCGCCTGCCGGTTGGTAGTTTGCCTAGTTGCTTATGCTGTATCATAAATTATATATAACTTGCCACCACCGATCCATCACTCAATCCAGCTTACAAAATGTTGTTCTAGTCTTTGCGTTTCTGTTTCTTGTTTATTATTTAGTTTTTGTTTTTTGTTTCCATTACCTCTTTAAATGTAACAAAATAATTTACGATTTTAAATGAAAACCATTAATGTTTGTTTTACTTTAATAATATATTTTATAGCTAGAGCTAAGTTTAAGCCTGTTCGCATGCACTAAACTTGCATTTTTTTCGGCGATTTGGTTTTTGTTTTTCTCGTTTTTTTTGGGAATTTTTTTGTAGTATATAAAAATACCATTTATTGTGTGATCTTTATACCTAATTAATTTCTTAAAGTTGTCTTTATATATATATATTTGTATGTATATATAATTCGTGTTTCCTTTTCTAAATTTCGTTGCGAATTTTTATTGTTGAGAAATGAAGTGTGTTCACCAAGCTACTGATATTGGCCAGCGAAGTTCTCCAATCGAAATCGTTTAAGCCGTCGTCAACAGTGATCTAAATGCCATGACCTGGTTCGGAGCATCAAAAAACATTCAGAATTTAACTAATTTCGTAAAATAAATCTCCGATTTATATATTTAAAAGTTGAGCTAACACTGTGAATGGCTCGAACAACAATAAGGATTTTAAGAACAGAACCCTTAGGGTTCGTAAACTTAACAATCCCCAAAAGATCTGAGTTGAAAGTAAATTCTTTTCTCAGACCAAAAACCCAAAGATCTTGTAACTGAACCAGTGCCAACAATTTATCAACAACGATCTGCGGATATATGCATATGTAACTCTTCTCTTTCAGGTTCTGGGCTTTAGGTACACAAGGTAATGTCTTCTCAGGGTACAAAAATGTGTGACTGTGTGTGTGTGGGATCGCAAGTGTGTGTCTGTCTGCTTATTATACATATGCATGTATTCGGACCACCGATCTCCACTATCCGCTCTGTTGAAAAGGATCTCCTGGAGATGTGTCTGTGTGTGTGAATGCATTTACTTGAGATGCCTCGGCACAACCATAATAGATACACATACAACAAAAAAATACGGTCAAGTTATCGACTCGATTAAGTACTTAGTGTAAGCCGCGGACGCTGGGATATACATATAATCAATTATATATGTATATGCTCATACACGTTTTGAGCATTCGATTCTGAGCATACAGTAGTTGGTAGATTTAATATTATTTCTTTCAATTCTGTTTTTATTTATTTTGTACATTTTTTGTTTGGTTTCCGGTTTTGCTGTCTGACACCATTCTTATAAAATTCAAGTTAGAGTGAGTATTTAGATGTGCTCCTGTTTTCAGATGTTCGGATTTTTAGGGATGTAAGATCCTGCTTAGCACAGATTTCAAATCACTCGAACTTGATATAGAACTTCCATTACAAATAGCCTAGGAGTATGCTCTGAATAATGTATAAATAAATGTGTAAAAACATACTTTTAGACACCTTCAAGCTCATAATTAAAATCATTTGAAGTTTCTTAGACAAAAATAAAATATACCCCAAAAACAAGACCACATCTAAATTTTTATATCTGTCAATATACATGTAATTACTCGCTTCTCGGTAGTCCGCGGATTCAGCATTTTAAATTAACGTTTCGCTTTAGTCGTACATACATATTGGATATATAAGTTGATTATATTAATGTTTACATACGAGAATATGTTTGCGTGTATATAGATGTATGCGCATATAACAGTAGAATTGTACATAAAGCAAAACATAGATGTAACGTTATCGTTATCCCTCCTCTATATGTTTCAGTATCGTTATCTAAATATGTATATATATCATTTTTTTGTTTTCCATTTTTTTTTTAATTTGCTGTTTTAAACACACACTCAATTTCTTGCTTAAGCCTAGTTATACTCGTACATATACATAAATTACCTCAGTGTAATCAAATTTTGCTGTTTGTATAATTTATTTATTTTATTTTTCTGCTCGGTTAAATATAATGTTGTCGCCTCACTTGTATATCGTTAATATATCTTTATAAAAATTATATAATTTAAAGCTTGTTTGTTACGTTCCAACTAAATGTACAAAATTTCGAATTCGAATTCTCCGATCAACACCTGAAAAAAGAGCGTTAATGATGATGAACAAATACAGGGCCAGGGCCAGGGCTGTGTGCTGAAAGCATATATATATTTTTTTACAACACTTTTGACCAACTCAAATCGAGCCGAACGTTGTTTCATTAATGCTAAATTTCTGTTTTTCAAACATACAACTGAATTTTCATAAAAATCACCCTGTAAATTGTAGTTTCTCTTCTATCGCCTGACTCACTACTCGATTTTATTTCGCTTACGACTAGTTAAATACATACAATATACGTAATTTCTCTATGACGGAAGCTTCTTATTTACACTATATGTTTTTCTTTTCTTTCATTCGCTCGGAGTAAACAATAAGGGAATTGAGAACCCTAAATTAAAAAAATATCCTATGCTAAAAACGTGTGTCTGTTTAGTGTCCGTTTTGGCGTATCTTCTCCTCCGACTACATTTGTGGTTTTATTGTGAACTTCAAATGACACGTTAAGCTACTTGGAGTTGGCATCTTGGTTCCCGGTTCTGGACTGAGTATTAAAAATAAGCTAACGTATGACTCTTCGTTTATTTTTGTTCTTTTTTGTTTTACTTTAGGAATATTGTTTGGCATTTCAGTCATCAGCTTAGAACGTTAACTAAAGGTAATTAAAGAAATCAAAGGAAACTAAGGTAGTTCAACTTAATTAACCGTACGTGTAAAACTTAGTTACAATTTATATATACAACCTCTCGCAAAAATGTATGTCTTATCGCGTTTTCACTTTGTTTTTGCAAAACTAATGTCTGGTAAAAATCTAAACTATTTATTCCAACTAAGTTTATGTGTTACCTTGCATTTGTGTCGCAAGTCCACGCAATACAAATTGATGTTTAAATTACAATACAATTTTCGTTTTGTTTTCTTGTGAAGTTCTCACTCGGTTTTTGTTTCAACCATATTCTTGGTTTTCTCTTTTTAAGATTTAAGAATAAATATATAAATATATATTTAATGCGCTGATGAGGCGCAAACCAATGGTGATTGCCCCCCAAAAACAAGACTGACTCCTGGCCGTTGCAGAGAGTGCACTGTGAGAAAAAATGCTGTCATCTATCGGGAATATAGTTCGTAGGTCAGAAATATAATATTAACTATCTGTTGAAATGAAAAATAGGTTCTTTAAATAAAAAGTTCAAGATGTAGTTGATATTTCTAAAAAGTATTTTAAGTTTTTTATCTTATACAAAAACCTGAAACTTTTTAATATTGATTTTTAAAATCTTCAGAAAATCTTAATTTTCAAAATAAAGGTATATTTTTTTTCTAGTTTTAATTTTTCTGTTGTTTTCAAGAGAATATTAAAAGCTAAAGATTTCTGAAGCCAATATTTCAAAAATCTTGAGACACAGAAATATTCTAAGAGAAATAAAGTAGCCCAAATTTTTTTCCTGATCCTAGAACTATATTCCTGATATTTCCAGTTGATTTTTCCCTGTGCTCCTAACAACTGATTTCGGAATGATTGTTGTTGTCCTTGTACCGCTCCGCATAACCCTGTATGGTGAACGGTGAGTCCGCACCGGCCGTCGTCGATCCCGTCGAAATGTCGCCGTTCATCACGGCTCCTCCTCCATTGGCCACCACGCCCCCGTTGGGGACTTTGGCCTCCGTTTCGTTCTTCACCTGAACGTTGGCATACGACTGCTTGGCACTCCCATTGGGCAGGCTCTTGGACAGCGTCGAGGGATCCAACGTGATGCCGTCCAGCTGGGAGGCGAAGGAGAGCGGCGGCTGGATCGTGGTTGGCGTGGGCTGCGGCGTGTCCAGGCTGATCAGCTTGGCATCTTCACCGGAGGCCAGCGGAGGTACATCCTTGCTACCACCGGCCGCCGGTTGTTCCGTCTTGGCGTTGGGCAGAATGAAGGACGTCTCCCAGCAATCGCCGCTGGTGGGAGCCGGGTTCTCCACTGGCCGGGGATGTGGGGCAGCTGGCGAGGTGACCGCCGGCGGAGTGCATGAGTTCATCTGCTGGCGCTGCGACTCGGGCACATAGCCGGAACCGCTGGCCATGGATGGGTTGGTGTGGCCACCCGGTGGCAGGGGCACCAGATAGTCCGGCACCGCCAGGCAGAACTCCTCGCCGTTGGGCGGCCGGATTACGGTGTCATCCCTTTCGGAGGCCGTGGGTCCCAGGATATTCGGCAGCGGAGCGTTCATGATGCTCGGATCCTGGGTGCAGGCGGTCAGGTGCTCCAGCAGACTGATGAAGGTGGGCCGGTCCTCGGGCGTGGGATTCCAGCAGTCGGCCATCACCTTGTATATGGAGACAGGGCACTCGGTGGGCGATCCTAATCTACCGCCGCGCACCACCAGCTCCATCACCTGGGTGTTGTGCTGGCCGGGATATGGCGAACGGCCCAGACTGAAGACCTCCCACAGGAGGATGCCAAAGGACCAGACATCGGTCTTGGACGTAAAGATGCCGTCGAGGAATGCTTCCGGCGGCATCCACTTGATGGGCAACATGGCCTTGCCGCCCTTGCGGTAGTAGTCCGATCTGTAGATGTCCCGGGACATGCCAAAGTCCGCAATCTTAACCACACGGCCGGGACCCTTGCTGCTCAGCAGACAGTTTCTGGCGGCGATATCGCGATGAATAAATCGCTTGCTCTCCATATACCGACATCCCTTGGCCACGTCCAAGGCGCAGAAGAGCAGATCCTTCATGGTCAGCAGCGAAGGACGTTCTGGGGTGTTTCTGTTCTCCCGCAGGAACTTCTGTAGATCTCCGCCAGCTAGCAGTTCCAGGACGATGTAGTACGGCTGGCGATCGAAGCAGACGCCGATCAAGTGCACCATATTGGGGTGATTGAACTTGGCCATGATGGCAGCCTCCTTCAGGAAGTCCTCTTCTTTTTCTCTCTTAGGATCTTCGCGCAGGGTCTTCACAGCCACGCCCATTTCCACGGCATCACCATCGCGATGGCGATATAGGGCCATGTAGACCTCACCAAAGGCGCCTTTGCCCAGGGCGCTGAAAAGGGGGTACAAATATTAGTAAGCGTAATGCAAAAGATGTGTGGGTGTTACGCACTTGACCAACTGGAGACTATCGCGTGCCACTTGGGGCAAACTGTTGACATCTATGTGGCCATTGAGAATGCCGTCGCAGCCATAGTTGGGATTGAAGTTATTCAGATTGGAGTCATCGATGTTGTTACGCAGACGCGTAAGCTGAAGGTCCTGTTCCACCAGCATCTTGTGGCGCTTCTTGGATTGCTTCTTTCTTTGATAGCGGTTGTCTGTGAACAGAATTATAATATATATCTATATATCCGATAGATCTCGTTATATTCCATATAGACTACTCACACAACATAAAGATAAGCGCCCCTATGCATATAAAGAGGACACACAGCGAAATCATTAGGATGGAGACCAGGTACTGGAACGATGACTTGCCAGCCTCCTCGCGAATCTCACAAGCGGTGTGGTTGTCTCTCTTCAGGATCCATCCATCCGGACAGATGCAACGTACCTTCGACCGGAACTCGTCCAGGGCCACGCACCTGTAGTCGCAGCCACAGCCCTCAATCGCTGGTATAATGATAATGGCACCCGAACCACTGCTGGCACCCGCATGGACATCGCTAATCTCCCGGAGACTGCGAGTGGGACTGATGAAGGAGCTGCCTCCTTCGCCATTGGACTCCGTGAGATAGACATCTCCACCGGCATAGCCTCCACCTCCTCCTCCCGTGTTACAGCCACCGCCTCCGCCGCCGAATCCACCTTGGCCATGACGGTGCACTGAGGAGCCATTGTCCGCCAGCTCAACGTAGCACGAGTGGCCACCACGACCGCCCTGGAGCAGTGCAGCTCCGTAGGTGGGACTCAGGGCCTGATCCTCCTTGGCTCTCCAACCGCCGCCAGGTCCTGCTGTCTTTTTGTTCAGCGGTTCGCCATTGATCTGGCCACTCTCTGGCGCCTGCAAGGGTTTCACCTTCTGGCCATGCTGAAAGTCCTCGTCTATGTACTGACCAATGCCCAATCCTCCGCCACCGCCAGCCACAAGGAGAGGTACAGCCTCATTCTTGGCCTGATTCAGCAGGAAGACATAGGATCCTCCGCCTCCCCCGCCGGCGCCATTTTCTATGTAGATATTCTTCACCATATCCTGTTTGGAACGGAAGCTGTATTGGGCCAAGTCCAGATCGTGGTCGGTGCCACAGCCCGCTTCCTTGAGCACACCCATGGACTTGATGCAGGCATTCTCGCCCTGCTGTCCCACCAGGAAGTAAAGTTCCTCGTGCTTGTGGAGCTCCAGAATGGCCACGGCCACCGATCCTCGGGAGCTGCCAACGCCGCCAGAACCAAGTCCTCCGCTGGCGCCCTTGGCAATGATTCTGAGAGGGAATTGAAAGAATTTTAGGTATGATAAAATTGAGGAATTGGAAAAGATTAACTCACGTGTAGTGACCCTCGTTGGGCACCTTCCACTTTTGCATGCCCTTGTAGCTACTCTGGTCCTCCACCACATGGACTTCTCGCAGGACATGGGTTTTGTTCTGCTCCTTGTATGCCGCCTCGCACTGAGCCTGTGTGGGTCCTATCATGCCTCGAGTGTCGCAGCTGGTTAGCTCAAGATCTGGTTGGGAAATAGTTTGTTTTTAAGTACACCATGTCGTATACGTAATTTAACCGTAAATATCAACTTACAATTTGTATACTCAAAGTCTTTGTAAGTAGGACTCTTTAGATTCTGCCGTACATCCCAGTAGTTATAGCCGCCAAGGTGATCCTCTGGTATATTAAGGCCAAAGCATTCGGGACTCAACGAGAAGTCATCCACAGCCACATCCGAGTAGATTCTCATGCCCATGCGAGCTTCGAATTGCAGATAGTATCTAAGGGATACAAAATATGTAAAATATATATTCAAAAGAAATGTTTATAAATTAAACTTACTTGGACGTTATATTGGGCAGAACGTACTCTGCCCGCAGCCAGTCGCTGCCTTGGTTTTTGGTGCTCCACCACAGCGTTGTAGTTATATTCTCCTTCTCCTTCATCTCCACCACGGAGAGATTGATGCTGCCCGGATTCTTGCCGAATTGATGTATGAAGAACCTCACCACACACGAGTTACGGTAGGGCGAGTCTGGATTTCCATGCACCGAGGGCGGCGGATTGAAGGTCTTGCTCACCATGACGGCATTGCTGGCGAAGCCAATGTTCGAGTTCTTCTCGGAGTTGTTCTGGTGCTGGTTCATGTTGACCAGCATGTAGTAGCCACTGGTGTTGTTCAGGAGGTGCTGCATGGTGTGATCGCCGTCTGGCCCAGTGTCATGTGTCGGAGAGGAACCCGTGTGCCGGGACCAGGTGAGCACCGTCTTGCCAGAGTCACGCCAGCCGCACCAGTCCTCCTCGAAGTCACAGCGGCCGCCAAAGGGGATTTTGTCTGAAGGAAATATATATATATTAATTTATTCAAATGTAGTAATATTTCATAGGTAAAAGCTGTATGCTACTCACCACACGACTGCTGCTCATCCTCCGCCTCATCACAGTCCTTGGTAATGTCGCAAATGCGCGGCAGGTGGATGCAAACGGGCACCTTGTTGGAGGTGCACTTTACCTGCGAGGTGCTGCACTTCTCCGATTTGGTGCCCTCGGGGAAGCAGTTCACCATACGCAAATTGTCCAGGGCCACGTGACCCTTCTGTCCGGGCCGCAGATCGGGAACGATCTCAAAGACAATGCGAAAATCCCGGGAAACACGACCCAGGCGATACACCTTCCTCGTCCACTGGCGCACATTGTCGCCCTGGATCTCCGCCGGCACCCAGCTGCTCTCCTGGGTGTGCAGTGGCTCCACCACCACTCTGGACAGACCATAGCTCATGTCGCTTTGATGCATATACACCTCCAGATAACATTTCTCCATGGTGGTACTGAACTCTGGCGAGGTGAGATTCAGGGGCCGCGAATTCGGCTGGACACGGGCATACAGGAAGTGCCCGGTGGCATCGTCAATGCTATCGGCCACGGGTCCTGGCAGCAGTCCAGTGAGATTTCGCTTGGCCAGCTCCGTGCCACTGATCACCTGGAAGCCATCGGGATACTCCACCCAGGTCCAGCTGCAGGGCGACTCGAAGTTGCACTTTACGCCCAGCTCGTACTCGTATTCCGAGGAGGGCGTGGCATCCGTGTGAGGAGCGTAGGTGTTCTGAGGAAGATCATATTTAATATTATTTAGAACAAATTAACCACAAATATTTGTACATAATTCTAGAGGCTCAAAAGCACACTTACCGCATTGGGAGACGTATCCCGTATCCTGTCCTTGATCTCCTGCAAGGGATCCGCTGAGGCCGAAGCACCCTGGGCATCACCCTCGAAGTTGCCATGCGTCACTCCGCCGGCTGGCTCATCCGCCTGGTTAAGCCTTGTTTTCAGCTTGTAGAGCTCGCTGATGGAATTCTTCCGCGGATACATTCGCTTCGGGTTGTCATCGACACCGTAGAGCGGAGGAAACCTGGTGGAGTAGGCTCCTCCCAGCGGACCCGCTGTCATGGCGGCCATGCCACTGGGCTGCCTCAGTTGCTCGCCATAGCGATCCGCCGAGCCTATGCCCTGTCCTAGGCCATCGATCCGCCCGATAGAGGAGGTGGCCGAGTACGAGGGATATCCGGCGCTGCTGCCAGAGATGCCACCGCCGGGACCACCGACCGAGGGATTCATCAGCTCCTTGCGTAGCGATTCAATGCCACGGCGTCCGTTGCTACCGCTAGGACGTGGCAGCAGGCCAGGCGCCAGCTGGGCTAACCGTCGCTTGTTATCTCTGCGTGAGCCTGGCGATCCGGAAGCCACCTCGTAGTCCTCGTACTGAGTGACCACCGGCGAGGTGGGCTGTGGCAGCGGCAACGGCTGTTCGTGGAGCCTGCCGTTGCGGAGTTGCTTGCCCGTGGATCCTGAGGAGGAGGGGGAGCTACCTGGCCAACTGTTGGTGAAGCTGGCATGCTGGGACATGGGCAGCGAGCTGAACGTGTGGTTCATGATCAGCGGTCGCTGGGCCAGCGTTGGATTATAGTCCGCCAGCATCAGGGCCAGCAGCACCCACGGCACCAGCTGCATCCTGGAGAAGCCTCCTTTTTAAAACCACTCAAATATGGCTCCTCTGTGTGTGCGTGGTATATCCTTGACAAGGTCCTTTTCTCGATTATGTATATGTGTCGGTGTGTAGATTATATTTGTGGCTTCTTAACTTCTGGCTAAAAGGGGCGACCACTCGGCGCGTTTAAAGTTCTTTAAGTGCAGCCAGCTCATCGCTTAAGCCGTCACCCGCAGGTGAGTGTGTTTCCCTTTTCAACGAACCAACACTTTCGCTTAAATCTGCAAGAAACACATTAAATGTTAATTAAAATATATTTGAAGTTTCTCCCTTTATTAATATCTAAAGTCAGCCCCCATAGCTTTTCTATGCCAATTAATTATCATTTCCGTTAAAATTAGCGATATAGAAACCAAGCAATAATTAATCGTTCGCATTGACGTTTGACTTTTCAAAAGGGGATAATGTTCGGCCCACGTGATGACATTTCATAATGCACGGGCTTAGGTTTAGCCCACGCAAAACAGGGCTACATGCGTTTCGATTCAAAGGACTGCCAAAGGATGCCATCGCCGAATCAATGATAGTGCCATTCACTTTGTAAAGAGGCCCCAGGGACCGAAATTGCAATACGTCTGCAACAGCAGCAGAAGCAGCCTTTATTAGAAAACGTGTTTCCTTTCGGCAAAATGAAGGAATTTACCTTCAGGCTGGGCCAAGAAAATCGATGCTAGTCCTCCGATTACCTGACATTTGCCAAGAGGCACAAGATGATAGCTGCCGATTGCGCTTTTCAATTATAAACCTTGGAATTTGATTGTCCTGGTAAATCGGAGGCCAAATATGGTTTCTGCTACTTGGAAATTTGTAATAACTATTTGTGATGGGGTTTGTTATTATTCAAATTGCGGATTCTATGCAGAGCTTATTTCATTGAGTATGTACAATACTTTGATTAAAGAGGATGAATTTATATTAAACTGCGGTTGGTTTTAAAGAATAAATAAAGAGTCTGAATTATATTTGTAACATTGTGTAGCTACAATAAATAATCCATTTTTTTTAATAAACATGATTTTTAGTAGATTGCAAAAGAGACTACTACTATAGTAGCTATAACATTGTTTAATTTAACAAACAAACAGTTTCTGCATGAATATTTCCAACTAAAATATATATTTTTGAGGCTCTTCCAAAAACTGTCTATAATTAAATTAACAACTTAAATAATTGCAAGTCAAAGTGCAAGCTCAACCACTCAAAATTAATTACAAAATACCAGTGATTCCTGGAAGTCTTCATTGCATTGATGTTACTATGAAAATGGCACTTCTTTCTGCGAATCGCTGAAACAGCAAAGATGAAATTGTTTTTGGTTTTAGATTTAAATGGAAATGAAAACTAATTTATTTTTCGAATGTAAATCGACATGTTTTCTGGAAACAGGAATACAATCTTATTATTTAAATAAAACCGAGGCAGTGTTCCACGAACAAAGTAAGTGCAAGTCTGCAAATATAGAGTATATTAAAATCGTTTCCATTTGCTGCCTTATCGAGTTCCCAGTAATTTTCATAAAGTCCATTAAATATATATATATATATATATATATGACTTTGTAGATTGATTTAAAGATTTGAACATGTATTTCAATGGCCTGATTTCAGGCATATATATATATATCTTGATGTTCGTCCAAATGGATTTCTTCATAATTATTTCTGCCTTTTGGGCGAATCTATTTCTTGTGTATGGGAACAGGCACATTTTCTTTTACTCAAAGGGGCGTCGTACAATTTCACTTTTAACATTTTTCTTTTCCACACACACACACAGATACACATCACACACACACACTCTGTAATTTTCTCGCATTTTCTTTTGCTGAATGCGAAGTGCATTTATTTTATTTGATTTAGCAGAACACAAACATTTTTCTTCTTTTTCTTGTGGATACTAGACTTTTGGAAATAGATAGAGATGGATGGGGAGGTGGAAGAGAGATAGGTAGCGAGCGAGAGCGGGGTTAGAAAAGGATGTTTTTCCTTTCGCTTTTTCGCATTTTCTATTATTTCGGCACCTCTTCCCTACGCGCAAAAAAATGACGAGAGAACGAAACAAAAATAACAAAGACAGGGAAAATATATTCAGAAAAAGTTGGGAAATTTTCAATCAAAAAAAAAAAAAAAGTAGAAAACTCTCTTTACGCGATGCTGCGTGTCTCCCTGTGTGTGTGTGTGTGTGGAAAACTTCATAGTACGCAAAGTGTGCTATACAAAATGGCTGTCGCGAAAACAACAACAAAGCGGAATTGTAAATATACACACACAACACACACACCTTAAAACACACGCCTCGTAAAAGAGAAAAGCGAAAATAGAGAAAATCAACGAGAACTCGAGAACTTCCACAGCTTTTCTCCCGTCACTCGCTGGATTCCCGCAGCGAGTGCAGAACGGAAACGCAACTGAAGCCGAAAGTCCTGCGAGTGACGGCGAGGAACGGAGGCGGGAAAGCGGGAAAATCGTCGAGCTGGGAAAGCGGTAAGCCAACTAGCTGAAAACTACACATGCATGCAAAGTGCCACCCTTCGCCTCCACCGGAAAAGGAGCCCTCGGGCAGCAGGAAGCGAACTCGAGCTGAGGCAAAAGTTCAAGACACGGACAAGTGCCAGAAGTTCCAAGGATTACCGGGCGAAGCGAAGTCCTCTCGAAAAGTTTATTTTGTGTCGGATTTTTCAATGTGGAAGTCAATGGTAATATTTTTACATTTTTATTTGATTTAAAACATGATATAAATTATCGCATTCGTTTATGTCTTAAATCACCTGCTTTTTATTTGTTTAAAAGGATCTAGAGGGTATCACTTTTAGCTGAAGCTAAAAAAAAGAGCCCAAGTAAGGTGCTTCCTTAAAATTTAATTTTAATAAACTGGTACAAGAAGCTTGTAATTACCAGCAATCAATGGTCTAGTTGTAGCAGTCATATAAGGGTATAAATATATAAAAGAAAACACAAACAAACGACAAAATGTCACTTAGTATATCATGACACTTCCGAAACAATTTATTAAATTAAATTAAATTATTAAATTAATTATTAAATTAATTAATATTAAATTAGTAAATGTAAATGAATACTTTCTGGACTTATAATATGAAAAAGATATTTTAAAATTACAAATTAAATAAAGAAGTTTCGAACTTAATAATATAATAATAAAATTAGAGTGGTATAAGTTAATTAACTGAAAGTATTTTAAACAGATGTTATAATTAAATAGCTATATTAATCAAAATTATATTTAATAATGTCGCAAGCAAGTCCTAACCAAAATAATTAAGAAACTCTGGCCAAGGGTTGAGGTAATAATTTTATCATATGATAACTCCTTACATTTTGTTAATAAAAGTTAGGACACTCTCAGGAGGACAGTTCAGTCTAGTCTAGGCTTGAATTCGACTCAATAAGTGTAGGCTAAGATCTGTCGGGTTATAACATAAAACGTCGGGCTTAAAAGGATATTTCTTACCATTATTTTCAATATTTAACGATTCCCTACCTTAAAAAGGACATTGAGGTACTCCTTATCTAACGATTTTGTCATAAAACAATTCCTGATTTTTTGTTTTTGTTTAATTATATTTAATAAATCCAACACAACAGTCAACAGAAAACAGGACGAAGCACATGGGGTAGTGTAGCAGTTAGTATCCTTATTTTGCAGATACACACACAGCAGCGGAGTCGGTGGCGGCGGCAACAAAAGCAACAACAACACCAACGTCAACAGCAATAGCGAGTGGAGGCTGCGTCAACGTCGCAAATATTGCGCTGCCCTCTGTCTCCCTTTCGGGACAAGGATTTGGCAGGATGCGAAACGCAGCTTTGGTTTCGTTGACTGCGCAGGATACACACACATACACTAACACACACACACACACGTACACCCTGGCTCTGTGCGCTACTAATGGCGCAGACAAATTGTTTTGCGTATCTCACAGATACATAGCAGCCGAGGCGCACAAAATATACTACACACAAAAACACACCACACACACACACACGCACAAAGTAACGAAATTTTTCCTGGAGCTCAACAAATTTTTCATTGGATTTTTCAATATTTTCGCTAAGCACTTTGCTTTTTCTGGGAATATGTAATCGCATTTACCAAGGATAACTCCATTTCTCATATATTTTTCGGGGGTACTGTCACTGGAAATTTCCGAAAGCTGCTGATGCCACACAAAAGATATATTGGCTGCCTTTTTCGCTACTTTCTAGTTAGTATTCTTCACTTTTTCTATCGGCTATCATTCGCTTTTTGCTGGTTAATTTGTTTGGCCTCTGGTTTTGTTGTAACATTTTCTTAATTTCTGAGAAAGTACTTCTTAAATTTTCTCCTGGTTTTTTTTTCTTGTGGGTATTTTCTGTTGTTTTTGTAGGGGCCCGTCTATCCGCGTATCTGTTGGATACTTGCGCGCACGACGCTCGACAAACGAAGACTGAAATGTGGGGAAATGTGCAGAGTCGCAGATGCCCGGTTAGCATCGGGCCCAGCTTCATTACATCGGCATCTCGCCTAAACGAATATCCTGCGCTGAAATCGAGCCGCAGGATGCCCGAAGCACACACACACACATAGGGAGAGCGAGAGAGATACTCGGATATAGCTAGGAAATTTCCCACTCACTCACTCGCTGGATTTGGCTCGCACAGCGAAAAGCTGTTGCTGTTTTTCCTGCGATTCGATTGAATACGCGAAAATGCAGGAGGGGGCGGCCCCGACCAGCGGCAGCAGTGGCGCGCCCTGGCGGTCGGCGTAACCTGGGAAATTAATGCAAACTGCTGGAAATTGAATTTAGCTACATCAGCCACTGCAGTGGCAAGGCAGGAGTATTATCTGCGGCCAGGGAGAGCGGGCTGAGGAGGTGGAGTCTGCCTGCCTGCCTGCACTGCACTCGGAATAAAAGTCACCTTGAAGTCCAAGGAGATCTAATGGCCGCTGCGAGCAGAAAGGGTTCTTAATTTGTCAAGATTTATTTGTGCATTTTCTTGCATAAACATTTTCTTGTAATTATATTTACAGCAATATTTACAAATATATATATTATAAATGTATATAATATTACATATTTTAAAAATTGTTCGTAGTGGAATGTAAAAAGTATATAATGAAGTACTAATTTTAAAATGGAGTCACATCATTCATGAAAATCCCGAAAATGCTTGCTAACTAATTTACAGTTTTTTTAACAGACATTTCCCAAAGAACGTCTTTTGTAAACTCTTAGAGTACTGTTCAAGACAATATCAGGGCTTTCTTGCACAACATGCCTTAACTTTTGTAATAACTAGTTAGTTATGGTTAGTAAATGTATCACCTGTGTTAGGTTTAGAATTCAAGACTGAACAAAAATCCTTGGCATTTTCTCTAAGTGCCCAGGTCCCCAGTGCTCGCTTGTGCGTCAGCCTCAGACCGAGCTGCGTTTCCTTTTTCAATTTGCAGCACAGCACAGTATAAGCTCCCATTCCCCACATCCTGTCGCATCCTGCCTTCGTCCGCCCGTTTGTAATATCACCTAATCAGCGCCACGGATGCGACACAAATGCATTTATCTAGGTCCTATCTCATGAACCCAAGATTGTGACGACGCTCTGGGATACTGGTGTAAGCCGTGTGCTTTCACCGGACACTTGGTTTTGTTTTTGGCCATCATTTATGCAAGCGAAGGGGGAAGTGCAATTGTCTAGTTGTGGCCCAACAGGTGCCGTGGTCATGGAAACAAAGCCTGATTTGCCTTGGATTGCAATTGCTTTTTCTAAGGAACTTATCATTATTATTATGAGCTTTTATGTAATTAAAAATTTTAATAGATGATTGATGAGCTCGTGACTTAAATTAAAATAAATATATTTAAAATGGTTTAATTAATGCATTTAAAAATGTAATTAAATTTTAAATTTGGAATAGAAAATTCTTGTTTATATTTTATATATTATATTGCTTAAAGCAATACCCAAGTATCTATTTTCCCTCATCTAGCAAAGCAAAACATCTGCTTCCCTTTTGTGTAATTTCAAAACCTAATTTTTGAGAAAATTAGCTGATCATCCAATATCAACAAATATTATTTATATATTTTGCATTGGGCATCGCTCATTATCAACTAATGACGACAACAAACGGAAATGGCCGACACAGACGTGGCGACAACTAAGCGAAAATTAATATAGAGTCCCGTCCCGCAGATGAAAGTACATGTACAGATATAAAGAACTATATCTGTAGAATACGCCAATATATACTATATTTGTATATATATAGTTAAAAGTGTCGGCGGCAGCTGCACAAACGGAAAGAGATTTACAGATCGAGAGATCTCAAGAGTGAGTGAGAAGAGAGAGAGAGAGAGAGAGAGAGAGAGGCGACGTCAAAGACCGATCACAAGGAAACCTCGACATCCACTTTATTTATAAAAATATTATTTCCATCTTGCGGTGTTTTCTCTATTTTGCACCAGTAAACGCGACCGTTAAATGTTTAGAGATGCGCAAATTGCGAACTGCTCCCAAAATGGCACATAAAAGATTCAGATGCAGTCTACGCATCCAGCAGATGCACTATGTTGGCCGCTGTAAGTATTTATAGATTTTCTCCGCGGGAAACTCACTCAGGCTTCGATGGGTTGGGGGAAGTGTCTGTGTGCCCGGCACGTGTCGTTGCGGTTGACGAAAGAGTTTATCCCACTATTTATATATATATTCATAGAGTCTTCAATTATATTCACTTAAATCCGCGTACACGAACCAGCCCTCCGTATTCCACAGATGCGTTTTTGGCTTCGAGTATCTTGTGGATATTATATCCGTCTTGCTGCTGCGACATCCGTTGCGCGACTGAGCCCTGCGACCGTTCGACGACCACTGACAAGAGCCGCAGCCAGCCGAGATCGGCCAGAAGCTAAAGATTGCTGGTTGCGGAGGCGTCGTCCGAAGAAGACGAACATCTCCGCACCCCGAGACCATCTCATTTCATCTCATTTTCTGCACTCGGAAAAATAGATGTTGAGTTATAATTAAAGTAAAACATATAGCTTTGATTAACTAACTTAATTGCGTTAACCCTTAAGATACGGATAGACAAAAGAAGTCTTCCAGAAATAGGAACTTTTATTTCGCTTTCTTATTTTTCGTGCATTTTATTTTCTTGTAATTAATATAAATATATTTTTATTGAAAATTATACATCCGCAGAGATGCAAAATATACAAAAGTTATAATAATAAGATATTTTCTTGCTTTATTCTATTATAAGTTATATTTATATCTTTAGCTTATCCCTTCAATTCTACTCTTTAATATTTTCATAATAAAATTTTTTAAATAAATTTTTCCCAGTGCATCTACTGATTCGCTTTTCTCACGGCAACCGCATCCTTGTGTTCGTGTTTGTTTATTTGTTTTCGTCGCGACGTGTCAAGTGGGTAATGCAATTGAAATTGACTTGTGCGTTGCCCAACGTTCACGTTTCGGCCTATCGCAGCGGGACGGTGGCGTCAGGACTAAGGATAGCTGCTGACCCCTGACCTCTGGACGCTGGCTCCTGGTAGCCTGACTACCTGCGGAACACTTGAGTTGTGCCTTCCGATCGGACGAAAGATTTATGTGCATGTCTGGCTGGCTTGTTGCATTGCAAGATTTATTTTTAGCAGGCATTGCGACTGTCTCCTGCTCGGGACTCTTTTCGCTTGGGGAGCTGCGAAAGTAATTAATGGTTGTGGGGCTTCGGAGGGGGATTCGGAGAGGGGACTGGGGCGAGAAGCGGAAGTGGGATGATCACAGTTGAGCTTGTGCCATGTTAACAATAAAATTTAATTAAAAGAAGTGAGTATTGAAAGGATTGTTGTCTTTTTTTCTTAAATATAACATGTTCCTTTTATAATAGTTTTACATCTCATGTTCCTTTTTATTATTACCCAATAATAACTTATGATTAAACAGTATATAATTCCCTGATTCTGGGAATTCATGCTCGTCTGCCACTCGAAAAACCCACTGTGCCTCTGGTGGCCTGTGTGGTCGCAGTGATTTGTTTCAAGTGTTTGCGGCTGCCGAGCGTTGCCACCGCCCGCCAATTGGTTCGTTTTGCCTTGAAAGGGCGACAAGTGAAACCGAAACCCTGGCCAGGGGTCAGTCCAGACTAGTGCCGAAAGCACTTGAGAGTGTCAACTGTCAAATTACGACTGTCAACTGTCAACTTTGCCGAGTTAGCTGTCAAAGTCTGGGCTTTGGCCTTTGTTTACGTTTGGGCGGCGCCTGCGCCCTGGCGGCATAAACACAATATGGATGCAAACAAGTGGCTGTGGGCCACGTTGTGTCCTGCCATGGCGGGGCAGTGCCGTGGCCACCACCAGCGGATCGATTGGGGCGCGGGACATGCGCAGGAGCTGCGAACGGACTCCGAGGACTGCTACTCAGATGTAGACACAATTATTTCGGTCAGAACGCTCCTGTGCCTTGTGCAAAACGGTTCAAGCTCTTCATCCAGTCCAGCGCTTTTGCTTTCAGTGTGTGTGTGTGCGAGTGTGCGTGTGTGGTAGTTGGCCAAAGTTCCCCGAGTAGAGAAAAATCAAATTATTGGCCATTAGCTTCAGCACAACCTGCACCTTGTTTTAATTTCGCCAAACGCGAGAAGTTTTTGAGGTTTCCGAGAATCCTCGAAACCGTGAAAATTAACGCTTTTTTCGCGCGCGCTCCTTTGTGTGAGTGAAAGGACGAGTGTGCTTGAGTGTCGCTTCTGTTGCCTTGGTTGCTTTCCACACTCACACAGCATTTCAGCACACACCAACTCGGAACACACACACATCACATCGGCAGGACAGACACACATACACATCGTTGCCGTCACCGACTCTTCTGGTGGAAAAGTGAAAGTGACCCGGAGAACGGACAACTCCGTGTATATATATATATATATTTCGCACGACTTGGCTGGGAAAAAGTTAGTGGCTGGAACCCTGAAAAATTTCCCTAACGCCTCGAAACCGAAATTCAATCATAACATTTTTGCTCCATCCTCCTCAATTTGCTCCTCTTTTCCTCCTCCGATTTATGCGTGGCACATACAACAATTTTCGTAGTCCTTTCTTCCTTCCTCTCAGTTAGTCTTTTAAGGCACACACTTATACACAGCACAATTTTTTTAGTATTCACCCACAACCACCACCCTTTTAACCTTCAATTTCTGGCATGCTGTAAATTGTAATAAACCAAGAGAGAGACTCACCTTTGTAAATACTTTTTGGATTGTGCGAATTCTCTATATACGATTCTTTTCCTACTTTGCTAAAATATTTATTTTCTGGAAATGCAGTCGAAATGACTTAATATTAAGGCAGCAAACGGATTTCAACAGAATCCGTTGCAAAGCAAACAAATTCTGTATGTGTAAAATAAAGTAAATATAAAAGAGAATATCTGAGGGAGTGGGACCAGAGACAGAAATCACATTGCAACAGGTAAGTGGCAAGTGGGTGAGTTACAATCACACATACAACCTATATATTTGATCGATAAGTACAGGTAAAAGTCGCTGCATTTTATTCCATTTTCTTCGGGCCCTTTGCTAGTATATATTGTGTGCAAGTTTTCCCCCCATTTTTCCGTGCATGCTCCTCTGAAAGCATCTGTTCGCCTGCAGCCACGCCCACCCTGATCCTTGGCGGTCTTGTTTTTGTTGTTGTTGATAGGACCTTGCTGGCTGGCATTTGAGGTTGCCTCTTTACCTTTTGCCTTTATGGTAATTGTAATTTAGTTGCCAGTCGTCCGCCATGTTCAAGGACAGACGCGGAGGCTGGCATCTAGGACGAGTCTCTGCGGAGGGGGTAGTGGAAAGGCGAGGGCAGGCGCAGACGCGTGTCCTGGGTGAGGCCAAAGGTGGAAGTGAATTACAATTTAATTACCAGCAGGTTTCAAAGGCTCAGGCGCTGGGCTTAGTGCTAAAACCCCAATGGGATGGATAATAAAGAAATTATTTTTAGAAGTTTTCAATTACAAAAGCAGTGCTAGGACCTTAAGTCGACCCCAGGAAGTACTTACAAGTATGCTTTTGTTTGTAATCTCAGCTTCATGGCAGTTATTTAAATCAGAGATGTTGGAGAAACATTTTTAAAATAATTGAAACATGTTGATATTTTGCTTAAATTAAGTTTAAGGAATTTTTATTATTAAACACAATTATTTTGTTTGGACAGAAAAACATTTTGCATGGTGAGAAACCATTTTAATTAAATTTTTGAAGGCTAAATCTTAACTTGTAAAAATACAAAATCTGCATGATGATCAATATTCTTTAATAAAATATTTAAAGCCTCCTTCTCCCAAGTAATTTCCAATTTTATTATAAATATTGTAAAACATTTTTATAAATCCTATTATACAAGTTTTTTCCCTTCAATAATTCCAACTTCATAATTTTCTGAAAAAATGTTCAATCAATTAAGTGAATTTTCGAAATAATAAAAGATAACCCTCAAAATGAATTATTTAAGAGACTCAATCTAGTTGCTTGCCCTGTCCAGGATTACTTTGATTAATGAAAATCTGTGCGTGTGATTTGCAGTAAACCCAAATGCCCGAGGCATTGATTCTACCCGGCATGGCTGACGCAGAGCCGGACCTCTCCACGTTCGAGAACAAGACGGGCCTGGCGGAGGATATGAAGTTCCTGGCCTCCATGCCCGAGCTCTGTGACGTAACCTTCCTGGTGGGCGATACCCGCGAGCCCGTCTGCGCCGTCAAGGTTTGTACTCTAGGTCCAGTACTTGATATTTTCGCACAGTGTACACATGCTGTGTCCTGTGTGAGGCTGTGCATCGGAATCAGGTCACTGCGTAATCGCCACTCGGAGCCTCTAAATAATGTAGCCTCATTTGTGTGAGAAACTCCCCGTGGAATGAGTGTGCCTTTGACTGAACTGAATAACTCAACAGTTGAGTCACTGCAGAGACAATGAAAAATGACACAAACGGGTATTGGGTGTAGTTTTATTGTTAAAATAGAAAAATATAAAAGGATACATGGAAATATAGATTAAAGCTTTGATAATTGTCTAGTCGTTTGAAATAATAATTTAGTATTCAATTTCTCATCCTTTAGGCTGTGCTTGCATCCCGTTCCCGGGTCTTTGCCAAGATGCTCTATGCGGCCCCATCGCCGCAGAGGAAAAGGGAGACCTCGACGAAGGAGAACAAACTGCGCCTCTTCCTGAAACGCTCCTCGGAACCGCTGCTCAATCTGCAGAATGCCGCCCAACAGGTTCGCATTCGCATGCCTCGATACTCTTTCCCCTCACAAGTGTGCTCCGTACTCATCCATAATCGATTACCCATGGGGGTGTATCCATTCCATTTCATTCCAACCAGCCATGCCCATCTCCATCTCTTCATCTCCATTCAGTTCGATGTGTGTGGAGGTGAGAGGTGTGTGTGCCGGTGTGATTTTGCATTTTGCCGTGTGTATGTGTCTCTGCATCATTGGGGCTATTTTCGTAACCACCTTTTCAGTTACCTTCATTCCGCATTGTTCTCCTCCTCGTTTCTGTGTGTGGGTGTGTGTACCTAATTCGTGTGAGCCAGCGAAAAAGCCTTTTAACTGATATCAATGTTCTCGTGCATTCTCTGTTGTGACAACCACCATTCCTCATCAAAAACTCGTCCTCGTACTCGTTATCCCGCAACCCATATCCGTAATCATAGAGAACCGGTTTCACCCAACAATTAGCTCCGATACCCGAGGTAACCAAGCATCAAATCAAATCAAAAACAATATCAAATACTGTCGCTGTAAACGTGTGTGGGTGTTGTAATTGATTGAAGCCCCTTGATGTGTCCTTGCAGGCGCATAAATAATGATTGTCACAGAACCTGTTTTTTACTATTCCATTTTCCGATTTACTATTTCCAAGGTGATTCTTAATTTTATTTAAACCACTTCTTTTAATTTTCATTCCTAATCTGCAAGGACATTTACAACTTCGGCCATTCGAAGCTAGCTTCCTGTACCTATTAAATCTATATGTATATATAATTGGTTGGATGTATATGTCTATGTTGAATGCCGTCTAATCAAGTGCCTAATCTTTGAGGATGAGTTACCTAGAATGGTTTGAGTGTCATCAAAATGGACTTGTGCTCTTTCCACTAAATGACTTGCACTACTCCTTTATCTATGCCTAGTTCTTGTATGCCTAAGTACTTTTCCTTCCTGCATTAAATCCTTATAGGTGGGAAGTAATCTAACCACAAATAGCATCTGTCCTCTGTCTTCCAATACTATATATATGAAACCTTTGTGAATAAGCTATTTTGGGTTGCCTGACTTTCACCAATATTGGAATGTCTATGAAAATTATAGTCGTTGCACCGCTTAGTTGATACTGTTATATTAGCTGATTTTAACAGGACCTTACTGCATATTGGTTTTGATAAAATACTCTTGAATTTAGCCCTCAGGTCAGCAGCATCAGACCTTGATTATTGAGGAGTTTGAGCCGGATGTTTTTCGCCAGCTAATCGAGTATATTCACACGGGCTGTGTGACCCTGCAGCCGCGCACTCTTCTGGGTAACTTGAATGAATGAGTTTAAACAAGGGTATTTATTTAATTCAAAATCCTTTTGTAGGTGTCATGAATGCCGCTGATTATTATGGCCTCGAGGAACTGCGTCGCGCCTGTGCCGGATTCGTGCAGTGCTGCATCAATGTGGACACTGTGTGCGCCTTGCTGGCCTCCGCCGAGCGATATATCCAGTACAAGTGCACCAAGACCTTGGTGCAGAAGGTCCTGGAGTTTGTGGACGAGCATGGCAATGAGGTTCTGAATCTGGGCAGCTTTACCCTGCTGCCACAGCATGTGGTACGCCTGATCCTGGCCAGGGAAGAGCTGCGGGCGGACGAGTTCACCAAGTTCCAGGCGGCGCTCATGTGGAGCAAGAAGTACTACGACAACAATCCGGTAGGAGATCACTCAGATATCTTATCAAGAGAGATAGCACTTCTTTGACTCTCCATGCAGAACATCGACATCAAGGAGATCCTGGGCACTTTCTGCGAGTACATCCAGTTTCACAAGATCCCTGCCAATGTCCTGATGCGGGAGATCCATCCGCTGAACCTCGTCCCCTACTCGATCATCATGAACGCGCTGGCCTACCAGGTGGGTTGCACTGTGCTTATCGATTGCTAACGCGCTGCTTCCTTGGTGTTTAACTCAGTCACTCACGCCGCCATCTGTCCATCTGTCCACCTATCTGTCCGCCTATCTGTCTCTCCATCTCAACGCCCATGTCCATGTGTCTCCAACGTCCATCCATCCAACGTGCACTCCATTCCGTCCATCCATCCTGTTGTCCCCTTTATGTCTGATTCTACACTTTGCAGGCAGACCCAGAAAGCATCGACCCCGGAAAGCTGTCTCCCAACTCTAGCCGAGTGAGGCGGGCGCGCCAGAACCAGGGTCGCTCCATGTCGGTCCAGAGCTCTCTGGATCCCTACGGATCGAACACCACACTCAGCTCCAGCGGCAGCAGCGACCCCACCAGTGGGCCGCATCACAGCAACTAACATAAGTTGAACGGCCCCTCCTCCTCCTCCACGTCGTCCCAGCCCCACCAGCACCACCATCGTCACCGCCATCACCACCAGTCGCTGCCCAAGATCCGCAAGGCCAAGTCCCAGTCGTTCCGCACCCGACGCAGTCCCTCGGAGCGTCGGAGTCCCAACAATGCGCCGAATCTCACGCTGAACACAGCCCTCACCTCGGGCAATGGCGGTGCCGATAAGAAACGCAGTCCTCTGACACCGAAGAGTCCTGTGCTGCCGGCACCGGAATCCAAGAGTCCCGGCAGCGGCTCCCAGAAGACGCCGACGTCGCTTTCGCGCCAGGGCACACTGCGTGCCTCCAACCGGCGGAAGAACAGCGGCCAGCTCTCCATATCGCTCGGCAACCAGGGCAGACGCAGTCCCGTCGGCCTCAACGATCGCAGTCCACAGGGCCGCCGCAGTCCGCTCTTTCCCAGCAGTGGATTGAGGTCACCGAATGATACGAGTCCCACTGCCAGAAGTCCCACGGGAGACATGCCACGTCGAAGCAGTCCCACCTTCAGTGTTCACACGCAGGAACGAAGATCTCCACTGGGAGCAGTCGCACCAACGGACTTTGGCTGCCAGTTTGGAGTGCCGGGAACGCGCAGGAGTCCCACGTCCACGGTGCATGTCCAGGACATGGCCACAGAGCCGGAAGAGGCGGGTTTCGTGGGCATGAAGCGACCCTCCATTAGCCTATTTACGCCCATCTACTTTGCCAGCGAGAAGCGCTCCCCGATGGGTCCCATACCTCCCATCACCGTCTCCAATCCCGCCGAGACGTACAAGAGCGCGGAGAGGGAGCGCGAGGCGGCCGAGGCAGCCGCCCGGGAAAGGGAGAAGGAAAAGGAGAAAGAAGCGGCGGCCCAGCCGCAAGAGAAGAAGAGCGTGATGCGCGAGATCCTGGCCTTTGTGCGGAAGCCATCGAAGCACATATCCACGCGAACGAATCGCTTCGCGAATGCCTTCACGCGGGCAGAGACGGGCTCCTCCGGTGGTCCTTTGATCCGGCAGAGCACCTTCTCCGCCAGTCCAGCGGCCTCCTCGACGGCCGCCAAGAGTGCTGTCCAGAAGCAAATGTCCGAGGTGGGCTTCGAGCCGAAGATGTCCCTGAAATTCGCCCACTACACTAAGATGTCCCTGAAGCTGCGCAGATCGGCGAAGCGCCAGGAGGAGGAGGAGAAGCAGAAGGAGGACAGGCAGAGGCAAGGCTCCTCGGCGTCGGGATCTAAGAGACCCAGTGCGGACCTGAGCCAGGGCCATCCAGAGCAGCAGGTAGGTGGACTGGAGGAGCAGCCCTTCGAGCTGGCCAACGTGCACTTCGAGAAGGTAGGTGAGTCCTATATCAAGCATGAGAGGCTCCGCGAGCTAGAGGAACCGGAACTGGAGGCCGAGAAGGAGGCCAAGAAGGAGCCGGAAGGCGAGGGCGAGCAGACCGACGCAGCCATGGCGCAGTTCGTGGAGGAGGTCACCAACTCCCTGAAGGTGGTGGCCCTCAACGGCGAGGGCGGAGCCGCCGTCGTTCACCACTTCACGCGACGCTCCGAGAGCCGTGAGCCCATCGAGCCCCGCATCAGCGAGGAGCGGGAGTCAGACTCCAACGATCTGATGATACCCGAGGAGATGCGCGCCGAGCTGGTAGAGATCTTGAAGGCCTACGCCCCAGAACCAGTTTATGTGAATCTGCAGGCGCTGCGGCGGGAGACCGAAGAGGCGGACTTGGCCGCCGTCCAGGCCGAGTCCGAGTCGCTGGCCCTGACGGCGACCTTGCCCGAAAAGAAGCCGCTGCAGTGTCCTACCATCGAGTTTGAGCCGCCGTCGCGCCGCTCCTCCTTCGATCCGCCGCGCTCCCCGTTCCTCGAGCAGCTGCGCAGTCCCGGGGTGGACACCGAGACGGATCTGATCAACCTGCAGCGCCTGGACTCCGGGGGCGACAGCTTTGAGCTGGTCGAGAGCAAGTGGAGCAAGTCCAGCCGGGGTGAGTCGAGCTTCGACTGCCCGTACTCCTCCAGGGACACCAGCTTCGATGTCTCGATCTCGCGGTATCAGTCCACCAGCTACGAGGATCAGACCTCCAGCTTCGAGATCGTGGACACCGACGAAAAGGGCCAGGGCCGCCGGCCCGTGGACCTACGCAAGAGCTCCATCGAGCTGGTGGATGCGGAGACCTTCCAAAGGTCCGGATCCTCCTGCGGCGGACGCAAGTCCTCGCTGGAGACCCACTTCGACTACACGCCCACCGAGGGCGGTGGTCGCTCGCCCAGCTTCCCCTTTCCGGCGATGAGCAAGAAGCAGCGGACGGAAAACTTCCGCCAGCTGCACGTCTCTCCCTTCAGTGCCTTCTCCCGGGCACGCAGTCCGCTCTCCCAGCAGACCTCCTCGAACTACAGCTCCAGGGACAGCTACGACTCCAGTGGCTCTTATCCCCACGGCTACGGCTATCCGCCGGAGCCGCCGCAGCGGAGTCCCTATGGCGATCCCAGTCGCAAGCACTTCCCCCTAACCGTCCGGCAGAAGGGCCTGCAGGAGGAGGAGCGCGAGGTGCGGACCTTCCTCTGCACTGATCAGAGATGCGCCTCCATCTTCGAGCCACGTCCCAGCTCCGTGCTCACCCAGCAGCTCTCCACGGGCTCCATGTCCACTCCCTCAGGCTATACGAACAATGGAACAATACCGCGCGAACGAGTTCCAGGCCACGCGGCTGCCGGAATGGGCTCGGGAACGGGAGCGGGAGTTGGTGCGGTGGGGCCTCTGCCCCATCCGGGACCGCTCTCCTCCTGCGGCTTCTCGAGCGGCAGCGAATTTGAGCCGCCGTCGCCGAGACGAGCGGCCAGTGCCTCGCCGAAGCACACCTTTACCTTCCGCATTGTGATGAAGAAGGTGGACAGCTCGCCGGAGGCGCTGTGCCCGGAAAGGCATCGGTCGCGGATCATTGATCGGTACAGGAGGCGTGACAGTCGCCGCAAGCGCATCCACGATGCGGGCAAGAGCTTCTAGAGACTAGGAAACGAAGCTAACTGGCCACCAGTGATGGGGAAAGTACCTAGATAGTAAACAGAACTAAGACAGGTTACTTCAACATTGATTCTTGATATTTGATTTCGCACTAACTGCCTTCTATGAAGCCCCTTTTACGGGTGGTAATACTGTTAATACCAGAGAAATCAAATCAAAATACATAAATCAAAATCAAACCTCATATATTTCAAGAAGTACAATAGATAAGATAACTAACTAACAGATGGTAATAAATATAATGCGACTCTATTTGATGATGAGAAAATATTGAAAAGAGAATCTTTAGAGCTAAATACAATTCATATTCGTATGAATCCCATTTCTCGGTACCTTTAAACTCATAAATATTACGATGTATAGTACGATAGGTATTTTATCTAGATAGAGAATATAATTAACCAAAATATATATGTACTACCCATTGCTGGTGCCAACCAAGGTGAACCTCAGTAATTATTCGCGGCAATCTCTCGATATCTCCTCGATACGCATATATTTTTGACAATCTCAGTGTTGAATCTATATATATATGTACGTCTTTCAATCGTAATCGTAACCGTTAAGGTGTCTAGGCTTAAGTGGAGACGCCGAAACCATGGGCGTTCGGTTATCAAACTTTATAAAATGGTTCTGGTTTTTAGGCCGTTTCAAAAGCTCTACCAAAGAACAGGCGCGAACTTCGGCCCACCGAAGTCTGGTACTTATGATCTCTGCTGATTTGTCAAGCAACCCTCGTTAAATCCGTATATGTATATGGTACTATGTGTAATCTAAAAACTTAAGCGCAACAATAATTCCTCCCACGATTTACCTGACTACTATATTTAAAAAACAAAAAGTTTATAAGGAAAACAATAGATCAAAAGTTTATATGTATACATACAGGAGTTCACACTTTGATGTTGTAATTAATGTGGAAAAGAGGAAAACAAGAAAACGATAATATTATATATTCTAAGTATTTGTGCATTTTTACGTGGTTCCTGTTATATAGCTATAGATATATACATATATATAATATACCATTTGTGCGTGATCTGACGCGAGTATTACAAATTTTTGAAGGCATCATATAATCGATATATTCTGATCATGATTCCGAGGAAACCTAATGCAATTTAATTCTAAATGTAACCGAACTGCGCTGCTATTGCAAATTAAGGTCAGAAGTGTTTTTTCTAGTTAACTCCTAAGACTAAGATCAGAGCAAAATTATGCGCAAGCGCGCGTATTATATTAAAGCTGGATTTGGGGCCGTACTTAAATCGTAAAAAAAGAAATTCTAGAGAGAACGAAATCATTACATGGAAATAACCGCGATTACCAAAATTAATATTTAATGTTAAACTTTGTGCAAGATTTTTGGACTCTGTGTTTGTTAGTTACAAAGCAAAACCGAACCTGTTTAAGAGAATCCTACATTTAAGCGGAGCATCTCAAGTATCATAATTTACAACATATACATACATATATATAATATATACACTTGTAATATTATTAAGCAAGAAACGTTGGCTTTTTAGCAAATCAATTAACTCGTAAGCAGAAAGATATCAGCATTTTACAGGTAATTACGCATCATGAGCATTTAACTCCCACTAAATGGTAACTAAACGTTAAGTAATCGCTAAACACACACAACTGGGATTCGGAGATCCGTAGATCTGGTGATCTGGAGACCCGTCGAATCCACGCGCTAAACACACCCGTAACTAATCGGAATGCCAAGTAGAACGTTGCTATTTTGATTTGTAGTTGCTTGTTTTGAAACTAACCAACCGCTAGCCAGACGGTCAGTCGGCTTGACAGCTCGCTAGATACTCGTATTTTGGATCGGTTTTTTCGTAGCGCCTCTGAATGCTTGCGAGAGGCGATCCGCCTTAGTGGAGACTGCATCAGTTCGCCAGAGAATCGGAGCCAGAGCATCCAACTACAATTTCACAATGCCAACTTCTTCTATTTGCAGAGCGGTTTTACAGTGTGCCAGCTGGATCGGATGTGGATCTAGGCCAGGATCCAGGATCCAGTCCCAAGCATATGTTATTCACTGTTCCCCCAACCCCCTGAAAGCCAGATTTATATTCAGAGGATGTCGTTGTCCTGGCATCCGTATCCGTTAGACTAAGTCCAGTTCCAGTTTGAATCGCGTTGAATGTCTTACTTTGTTATTGCGCTCGCATATACACATATTCGAAAAGTTAGACCTAAAGACCTCCGTGTACATTATGTGCGTTCGTTTTTATTGTAATTTGAGACAAAATAAAGCCCAGATTTCTGTGTTACCCAAAAAACGACCTGGCTTTAGACTTTGGCATTCACATGCAGGGCCAGCACTCCATCGAAGTCATCGGATCCGATGTGGATATAACCATAGCCGCTCTCATTCACGGTGACGGACTTGCCGGTGCAGGCCCCATCGATCAGGCTGCCCGAGATCACGTCGCAGTACTCGCCGGCTGGCAGGCAAGTGTTGAGCTCCTGGGACAGATCGTACAGGTTGTTGTTGACGGCCAGGAAGCCCTTGTTTCCGCGACAGAAGGAGATCTGGTTGTCGCCATTGTCCCACCAGCCAGACAGCTCGGTGTCCCGCACGGCGTTCTTGAAGCCCACCATGGCGTAGATCTGGCGCCAGCGGTGCTCGCAGATCCAGCCATTCACACAGGCTCCATCCTCATCGAACTCGGGGGAGATGATGTTCTCCCGGGCGTCCTGCGGCGGCGGGGTATCGTGATCATCGAAGGCAAAGGAGCTCATCACACGACTGATGCCATAGGGGTAGGCCAAGTGGAAGGCGGTGGCCATCTTGTACTGCCTGGGGGACTTGTAGTTCAGCACGGAACCCTGATCGCGCTGATTGTCATGGTTATCCACAAAGGTCAGGGCCTGTTCGGAGTTCAGGAAGCCCCAGTCGGTGCCCCAGCTCTGCAGCCACTTGAGGGCGTTGTTGCCGCGGAAGGCCTTGCCGATCTCCTCGGAGAAGCGGAACTCGGTGACGGCACCCAGCTGGTTGTATTCCTCGCGGGACACGGTCTCGTGACCATGATCGATCACCTCCTGGAAGATGAAGGGCCTGGCATTGTGGGGGAATCCGTGCTCGATGTTCAGGTTGCTGAGGCTGCCGTAGATGTACTAAGGAATAGGTTAACAGGATTAAAGCTCAGTAAGTTTTATAATTCTCCTTCTATAGCCAACTCACCTCCAGATCCTCTGCGGCCATGTGCTTGGCGGCATCCACACGGAAACCGGCAACGCCCAGCTCGATGAGGTGATCGAGGAACTCAATCAGCTTGCTCCTCACATAATCGCTGTGCTGATTCAGATCCTTGAGGCCAACCAGCTCGCACTCCTGCACCTGGAAGCGATCGTTCCAGTCGGTGATCTCGCAGCTGGGATGGAAGTCCTGGGCGGTGTAAGGCACACCGGGGAATGATTTCTTGGAGGGCTCCGCCTCAGTGCCGGCAGTACCCACGGCCACGCCATCAAAGTCACCGGACATGTGATTGAGGAGGACGTCGACGTAGATGCGGATACCCACATCGTTGCAGCGACGCACCATGTCGGCGAACTCCTCTTCGTTGCCAGAGCGCGTCGTCAGCTTGTAGGAGATGGGCTGGTACCTCTCCCACCAGGGACGACCCGCCGAGATGATGTTCTCATTCACGGGACTCACTTGGACGCCGGCAAAGCCGCGCGGAGCCAGGAACGTCTCGCACTCCTCGGCAATGTCCGACCACTTCCATTCGAAGAGGTGGACGATGGTGTTGCGGTTGCCCCACCACTGGGGATTGTGCTGGGCCAGCGAAAGGCTGGCACCCGCCAAACAGAGCGTCAGGGCCAAAGCAAACTTGATCATGTCCGTAAAAAACTGTGCCTAATCTCCGGAGCCCCAGCTCCTTTTATACGCGTCGTGGCAATCTTATCGCGGATTTGCTTCGCTTGGGTCCAATTTACGACCAGCAGATGGTCGCCCAGCGATTCGCAGCAGATTTACAATGGCCATCGGCTGACCTATGGCAATATGCGATAGTGTCCCTGGATATTTGCAAGTCGTGAGTGGCTTGGCATTCCCAGAACATCATAAGACACACGGCGGTAAGATTAGATTTGGAACTCCGCATACCCTTGCTGATTGTTACAATGTTTTGCGAGAGTCTGAAGTTCAATAGGTTTTAGCTTAAGGTATTTATTAAACTGTATTTGAACTAGAATTAATAGAGTACAACCTAATACTTAAGTTGGGTTAAAGGGTAAAGAAATTCCTAAACTTGCCTTGCTTTTCTTTGGATTTTCAGACAAAACCAAGTACCCTCTCTAAAGAGTAAAAATAAGTTCAATCACACGCCATGTTCTGCTTGAAATCGATAATTCTTTATTACCCTAATTTATGACCATATTTTTTTTTGCATTCTGTCATTCCTTTAGATTACGATTACGATTTGTGAATTATGAAAACAGATTTCTTGTGTTTACTGTGAGTGTCATTTGGCTTCGGCCAGGCGAACTTTGGCCCCTTATGAAGCATCCTCTTTCGAACTTCACACTCCAGATTGTAGTTCTTGCGTAGAATCACGGAGAAATAGTAGATAATCTCCACCACAGAGAGCATGCTCATGCCAACAAACAGACTGAAGGCACTCCCCAAGTTAGCTAAGAAACCGCTTTTAGTTAACAATATTTAAATAAATTGTATATTCAACCTACAAACCAAAGTCACCACATTGGAGATCAAGTCATGACGCAGACGGCGATAGCTGAAGGAATTAATAAAGACATGCACTATGCCATCATTTTTGGCTATTCCTGAGCTGAAATAAGAGACTTTGTACTATAAAATATTAGTACATATAGTTATTACTCACTAGAAATTGTCCGCCACAGGCATGTTGAGTTGCAGGGGAAAATTTGATATTTGGACATCGAAATCAAAGTGCTCACAGGTCAGTGGACAATAGCATTGAGTGCTTCTCTCTCTAGTGATAATATTTGCTAAGAAGAGAAAATTTAATTATCTTAAATTATTATTTACTAAGGCAAAACCCACCCACCAAAGTTATCCACCAGGCAGGGAATATCCCTGAAAGTGCATATCCTATCTCTTGTACGATTAAAGTCAAAGAAGTACGTGTGACAGCCACAAAACTTAACCATATTTGTCACCCTGCAGTTCAGTTCACAATTCGGATACACATAGTCCGAAAAGTAGCGAAGGGGAAACTCTTTCTGAAACACACAATTTCTTTCCTCGATAGTCAGAGCCTTGACAGATTCTGAACAAAAAGTTTCCTGGGGTCTTAAAGCTGCAAAGGTCTCTGTATTAAAGGCTATAAAATTGGCAGAGGCATGGGCACTGGGAAAGGCATCGGTTTCCTGGATCAGCAGCTTAACACCATAAGAATACGATTGTACAGGATCGTAGCTGTCATCTTTATATCTCACTATGACAGAAAGACCATATTTTTGGCTGCCTACGGCACGCAGGGCGGTGAAGTTGAGGCTGTATTGAAAAATATTAACAAGAAAATATTGGTAATTATATTTATTGCAGTATTACCAACCCCTTTTGTCGCAAATTAAAGGAGCAGCAGTGTCCAAAAAATGTCTTGGATAATTGGAAAAGCTCCGAACAATCCAAAATATTTCCATTAAATCTGCAGCGATAGAGAATCTCATCACAATCCCAACGTAAATGCTCCACAAACTGCTGAATTGTTAGATTATTGAGGTACAGCAAGGTCTCCATTTGCTCGATATCCTGCGCCGTATAGCGTTCATCGTCCAACATAAAGCCATAGAAAATGTGGAGTTTTCGCAGAATGCCATAAAGGTCAGCTCCCTGAGGGAGTTGCCTGTGAAATATATAGAATATTTATACAGATGTTTTCTGAAGTCTCCTCTCTACCCACAGAGTCTGCAGAAAATCCTTGGACTTTTGCATATTAAAAAGCACATCTGGACAGATGGTAACCGGTGGAAAGTAGAGATTATTAACTGGTGTATGATCGCTCTCCACATTCATTCTGGTGGGATTACTGCGGTATTCCACATAGAAGGTGTGAGCCATAACCACAGCACAGAGAAACATCACCAGCGATATTAGCAGCCACACAAAATGCACTATTTTATTGGTATCCTCGTCGCGGGTGTATTTCAATCCATGGACACTGCTGGTGGCACAAAAATCGCTCCAAGTGCGCCTCAGGGAACCTACCAGAGGCGACACTTTAAGGTCCACCTGCTCCGGACTCAGTTCCTCCTCTTCGTGAGCCATTGCAAAAGGCAACTGAAGGATATCCTTTTCGCGGCGGGTATTTATATACATGTCCAAGGAGATGGCTTCACTTGATATCCTGACAACTGCTTATTAATAACGAATTAGGCTTCGGGGGTGAGATGGATACATTTAGGCAACTGCAAAGGAAATAAACACATCCCAGGTGTACTCTGTATTTTCTGCTGAAACGGAGTAGACACCCCGTAAATGCCCAAGTAAAAACCCAAGCTAGTCTTCTTTGATATACTTAAACTATAGTTTTAATTGGTTTTTCATACATTTGGTTGCTTGCTTTCTTAACAATGTTCGCTTGAGCGGATCATTTCGTTTCAAAACAAATCGGTGAGAGAACTAAACTCTGTCGCTATCACAATATAATTAGAAAACTACGCATTTGCAATGGTAGACCTCGATTTGCCTAACTAGAGTTGACAATTTGTGCTCGATTTGGTTTGGTTTTCAGTTTGGGGTTTGAGTTCACAATTCACATTTACAATCGGAGGCTGAACTGTCTTTTGCTCTGCGGATCGCTAGCTGGATCATTAGTGTACATGCAGGAAATAGGAATAGATCAGTGGCTAGCTATCGGTACAACAAGTTTTGGCTTAACATATAGGTAACTAAAACAAGGACTAAGCTACGCATTTCATATAATATAGTGTACGGTGTGTGTATTAGCTAATTCTACGTCCTGGCCGCCTCCTAGGAGCTGGTGATGGCCTGCGTCGGCGGCGCGGCTCCATTGCTCAGCCTTTGGGGTGTGGTGCTGCTGGTCGTCTGCAGGGCCGGCTTCTGCTCATCATCCTCAGGATTGTCCCAGAACTGGCGTTCTCCGGAACCGAAGATGTTGTAGAACGTACCGCAAATGATGTACACAAAAGCGGCAATGAAGAACACGATCTGCCACTGACCCATCATGGGCTGTAAGTACAAGAGATGTCGGGGAATGTTAGTAAAATTCTTTTAAATTTAGAATAATTTATGGTTCTATACTAAGCAGTGTAAAAAGGGTGCTGAGTGTATTTATACCAAAAGAGGCTAAGGAATACTTTTTGGCAATACTTTTGAATTCAGTTGCCTGTCCTTTGGGTATACACATAGTCTATATTATTTTTGTTTATATGTGATGTAGAGCGTTTGTTTATGTAATTATTTATTAATTGCTTTGGTCACAGATGCTATATTTACCCCACGGAACTGACAGTGTTTAATTTTTCAAACGTGCTTTTGATATGAAAAAATTTTTGTATAAACTTTATATCAGTTATTCCTCAAATTAGGATCCCTGTGGCTATTACCCCTAATTTCCTCATTATGAACTTCAATAATTACCTTGCTAGGATCGGAGATCAAGTTGCCCGCGGCAATGGGCGCCAGCAGACCGGCCAAATTGGCAGAGCAATTCGTGATGGCCATCAGGAAGCCGGCAAAGCGGGGCGTAAGGTCCAAGTGGTTGATCTTGAAGCCCGAGTAGATGCCGCCGTTCAGGCCCACTCCAATGGTGAGGATGGCCAGGGTCAAGGCTCGGTCGCAGCCCGTGTAGGAGGCGGCGATCAATGCGATGCCTGGGCCATACTGGCCAATACTGTTGATAATCTTCCTGGTGGCGGTCAGGGAGAAGCGCTTCGAGCTGATCATCCAGTCGGCAATCACCGAGATAAACATGGACAGCAGCCACATGGCCAAGTAGGGCAGGGAGCTGAGCAGGCCGTTGGACTTGAGGGAGAAGCGGAGCACCTGTTTCATGTACGTGGGCAGCTCGGTCATCAGAGTCTCGTAGCCGTAGTTGTGACCCATGTGAGCGAACAGAATGGCATAGAAGGGCAGCGACTTGATGATGGCCTTGAAGGGAATCGGAGGACTCTAAAGGGGTAAATGAATAATTTGTTAGATTTTTGTCATAATTAAATAAATTAATTAAAGTAAACCAACCTTGACCACATCTGTTCCCCACAACGCATCGTTGATGTACTTCTTCTCCCGCTCATCGATGGTGGGATGCACCGAGGGATCCTCGTGCACGAACATCAGGAAGGCAATGGACCACACCGTGCCCACCACTCCGAACACATAGAAGATCGATGGCCAGCCGCCATCGAATCCGTATTCCGCCAGCAGACCGGACAGTGGCATCGAGATGATGGTTCCAAACTGAGCACCCGCGTAGACGGCGGCCCCCATTCTTGATCTCTCGTTGGGTGGGATCCATTTGGCCAGAAGCGCATGAGTACAGGGCACAATGGGTCCCTCGCCCAGGCCCTGGATGAAGCGCACTCCGCACAGACCCCAGACGCCACCTTCGCGGGCAGCCACCGGGACGAGGAAGGCGAACACCGAGTTGATCAGCATGCCGTAGCCGAGGAAGCGCAGCGATCCGTACTTCTTGGCCAGAATGCCAAAGGGAATCTGGGTGATGACATAGCCATAGAAGAAGGAGGACAGGATATAGCCTTGCAGGGCCGAATTCCAGGGGAACTCGCCATCCTGGGAATCGTCCTAGAGGGAGAAGATGGGTAAGTAATTAATATACAATTTTATTGCTTATATTATATTTTGGGATGAAGGGGCATGCTTTAGGGCGTTAAAATCCAACTTACAATGGGTATATCACGATCTCCGCACTCATCATCGTACTCCTCATCACTGGTCTTAATCGCCGTGTGGTTGACCATGGCCACAATGGCCACCGACATGTTTGTGCGCATCACATACGCATTGGCCATGCCCAGGAAAAGCATAAAGGTCACAAAATAGCGGGTGGCAAAGCATCCTAAAGAAAATAACACAAAAATTAAGAGAAACAAAATTAGTCAGATAAGAGAATGGACAGAGCAAGGGAAAATAATTGTGCCTGCGTCAGTGACCAATAAGTATGTGCACAAACTAATTTATCTAATTTAGCCCAGAACAAGCGGAAATCTTGTCAACAACTGTAAATGTTAGATGAGAAATTATATGTTTCGGAAATGCAGAAATAACCCAAATGTTTCTAGGCTATCTCAGAGATATAAAGATATAATCATGTCTGGGGTTTGCTTTGCCTCAAGGTTCGTTGCTCGCACGAGATAAGCCTTTCGCCGAGCTCGCTAAGGTGACTCACGGCGTAGATCGGTAAACCTACAGCAATCTTTACACAGTACGAAATATCTGAGGTTTGAAATCTTAAAAAAATATACTTATAAGTTTAGGTGCTTACATCAAAAAACATTAACAGAAAGCATATTGTTTATTACCCAGTAATTAGATCTATTTTTGGCCTGTAAAAATAAACTAGATTCCTTTGATTTCAAGTGCAATTGCACAATGGCCCCCCGTAATTTGTGCTCATTTATTTATTTGATTTCATCGCCATAGACTCATATTCCGAGATCGCGTTTTATTATTGCTACGAAAGCGATTGTTTACATTGGAATGAGCGAGTGTTGATGTTTTTTTAGTGCCGTTTTGTGTCATTTGGCAAACGTGAATGTCGGCATTTCTCGGCAATTTGCACGGGCGTGGAACACGTGAGGTAGCCTGAATTTCCAGCTGCGAGTACAGTTGTGCGCGCTTTCAGGGCCTGCCATTAGGGTCTACTATATACAAACTATATATGCGGCTTAATTAGAGGGTGACGCATACTAAAGTTCAAGGCTGCCCGCAGATTTAATTGAGGCAACTCACTTAACCAACTACTGAACTTTGCCCCATGGTGGTAAATTTAAAAATTGTGCGATAAGCATTTCTGTGTTCAATAACCTGTCCGTTTCCTCGGAATTTAGTTTCCAGAACAAGAAAAACAAAATACAAATTCATCGAAAAAAATATGACATAAACAATGGACGAAAGACCGCAGAATTTGCCGAGCCAAAAATTAATTATAAAAATATTGTTCTGGCTCGCCGTTTATTTATGCTCACGCAGCGTTAAATCGCGCGATTTGCTCAATTTCCCCCCCCCATTCCCTGTGTTTTATTTTTTCTCTAATTTTCCACCCAACGTCTCGTGTTGCACAATCGGCGTGTTTGCTTTCGTTGCCAGCAATGAGGAGAAGCACGTGTATGTCTCGCGAAATCAGCCCAAGGAAATAAGTTTTCTTTGGTGGCCTAACAACAAAATTACGTATACGCAGTGGGGTCAAAAAAATTTAAAAGAATAGAGGAATATGGGCAATATATATGCCAATATTTGCTAGTGAGCAACATTATTTGAAAAAATTGCAATGAAATATGTATACTGGGTTTTATAATTGAGATTTGAGAACAGAACACAGACTAAATTTGCTTTAAAATTCTTGTGGCTTCTCAATGCAAAGAAGTCTTAAAATAATAACTCGTGTAAGCGCACAACGTTATTAGAATGTCTAAAATTTTTCTTTCGGTGGAATTCTAGCTTACTCTGCGGCTGCTCCTCAAGTGCTTCGTGGAGGTGCCTCTGGTTCCACACCAAAACATGGCCATCGCGATGGCGATGATTCAGACTGCTACGTCGAAAGGGCATCTTGGTGGCCTTAATTTTTAGGGGCTGTTGCTAAACTTAACTATATTAAATTCGGTATTTTCTAGTTTCGGTTCTCCGAGTTCGAGTTCGAGTTCACGACTTTTTGCGCACACGCTTAAACCATTTCATTGTCTATCTTTCCACTTTTCCGGCTAAAGACCGTAGCATATCGCGGGCTGGGAAACTCGGAGGTTCTGCGAGGAAAACTAGCTGTTATAGGGTGGTGTGGTGCCTTCGGCGCTGAGCGGTCAACTGAGTCGGAACTTTTCGCTCCCGCTTGTTGCTTTCTGTTTTTTCTACTGAGCGCCAACTGTTGCGTCGCCCTCGCTTATAAACCGCGAATGGGTATGGCTATGGCTATGGCTATGGGTTTCGGCATGGGTACCCTCTGTGGGTATTGAATTGGGTTCGGATATTGTCGTGGCTCTGCGCCGGCGTCGCTCTCTCCGCCGCCGAGCAATTACATCAGTTTTAGCTTTCAGATTTTCCCTAATCGAGTGAGGCGATGGAAAATTCTCCCCGCCAAATGCATCATTTTGCGGTGCCCGGCGATTGATGTCAATTGGAAGAGTGAACTCTTTGCACGGACCAAAGTCAAAGAAATCGTGCGCACCTCCATCGAGTATATATGTCTAATTATATCGGATGGACGTAAGCATACGAGTAGTACCATTCACACTCACATCTCGTGACTTTCGGCACATGGAGTGAGGTATACACGCGCTGCCTAAAATATGCAAAGCTAAGTGATTATGGTAATAATTTGGAAAATTACCAGATACTTTTGGGATACATTTTGGGTTTAACTATTTTATCAATTTTTTATGGCTATTTTAATAAACATTTTAAAAAGAGTAATGCTTTTAAGACCTTAGAACCCTTTACAATCTGTCTAAAGTATAATATAGTTTATATTTTATAGAAACAGCTGAAGTAGCACATTTCTCTGATTTTTTTTGTGTTTAAATTTTTAAAAAATTAAATGTAAGCTTCAAAACTATCCCGTTGTCTTAGGCTTGTGTTATTTCTTCCCCAAAATATATGTTTTCAATTATAGTGCCCCACTGACCACCCCCAAAACAAATGCAAATGGGGCAGACCCATGTAAACATATAGTATTTGCCGACTGCCGATGAAGTCATAGAAGTGCGACGCCGCTAAATGGAGGCGCCCCCCGCACAAGGTGCACTATATTCTGTGTAATTACTGGTCATGCCAAAATGTATACTCTATGTAATCGCTTTGACAAGTTGTTGCTAATTTTGACATGGTCCGAATAAAAGAATAAAACCTGGCGAGCGGTTTCCCTGCCTTTGTTTTGGTTTCCACAAACCGCAGAGCGCGACCAAAGCTGAAACTGTAAAAATAACTACAGTCACTCTTGACTCACACAAGTGTTTGTTTATGAACGGGTGTTGTTCGTGGGTGTTGTCGGTGGGTGTGCGAGTGTTCGTGTGTTTATGAGATGGCCGAGCTCGCTCTCAAAGTTTGCCGGCGGCTGAGACAAACACGTGTTTGTCGCCTGCTTCTACTCACAAGTTCAATCTGCCGATCTAATGGGATCACCACGAATAGCGAATGAGCTATAGGTCAGGAAATTATCAAATAATTAAGATTTTAGGAAGAAGATCTTAACTAAAAACTTAATTAAATTATAATATTTATTTTTATTGCAAACCAAGCGATTGATTTTAATTGATCTTTCACAAAAATCGAGAATCCAATTGGCATGAAAGGTTAATCAAGGAAATCATTTTTAGTATATGTTATTGCAGGCCAATATTTACATCAATATCTTAACCACAGCCAGAGATATACTAGAATGATGAAGCCCCCTCTCTCTATATTCCCTGTGTTTTTATGATGCCTTTTGTTAATTGCTTTTCACTGGCATTGAGCGTGTTTGTTAAGCTCTCGTGACAGAAAAGAAGAGAAGCCATTCACACTGTCTAGCTTGACAAACTCAGCCACATACCATATTTGCAATATATGATTCAAAATGTACACATGTAGGGTGAATATTTGGCAGACCCCTAATGGAAAATATCTCATTTTTTCTGTGTGCGGTACAGTTGTGCGCGCGCTCAAAGCAATTAAGTGATTTTTCATTTGTCTGCCAACTATTTTCTATTTTCGTAGCTTGCCACAGCAATGAGCATAATCTTGTTGATAATTATTTATGAATTTCTTAATTTACGATTTTACACAAACTCTACATGGGTTTGACATAACGAACCTCGCGGTACATTTTCGTAGCATGCTTTTTGGGGTGAGCTTTGGAGCTAACGTAACGTATACGTAATAACGTAAGCGCTGTCTAGATTTCATAGAAAATTTAGCTTTCTTTTGTTATGGTTTAAATGAAAGGAATTACGTTACATTCTAAGGAATTTTTAGATATTCTGATAATAATAATCCACAATTGACGTTTGTTTGGTTTTCAACTCAATTTCAGCATAAACAAGGCCCACTTGTTTCCTAGAGGGAGGGGGCGTGGGGTGGAGTTCCTGGTATCGGGCATCTTGAGAGGTGCCAAAGAGTATCGCAAATATTTGCACTCCATAAAAGAGGCAGCTTTGTCTGCCACCGGGAAGGTTAAGCTGATGTCAGCCGGCTCATGTTTACCCTCTGCTTTTTTTATTGTTATCATCAGATAGTTCCAACTCAGCGACACATTCAGTGGGTTAATTGCTCGGCAATTTCTATTTTAGTTTCCCTTTTGCAGGTGAAATGGCGGCGCACTCTTTCTGAATGAATCTCTTGGCTATTTTCGTGGTAATTGTAATGCTATAAAAATAGTAACAAGCGCACTCGAGATGAGTTGCCTGCCCCAAGCTTGCGAAAAAGTAAAATAAAAAAAGCAAATCAAATAAATTTCTACGAAATATGTCGCAGAAGTCACGATCTCGTGTAAAAAAGTAATAAGGAATTTCAACTGTCCAAATTGAATACTTTATATTGCGGTCGTCGTCTGTGTCTGTGCGCTTAATATTTTTTTTGTAAAGGCAATTTTTCAATTTAGCAAGTCCAGCTGAGATGGGCCGCAAATCGGATTACGCCAGAGCCCCGAGACGTCAACAATACTATATGCTGTATATATACTGTAGGTCCCATAGAAATATAGAACGGATATAGAGCTCCAGTCGAGCGCATCGCTGAACAGGTCGCTGCTTCCATTGTTAAATTAGTGGGGGGGTTTTTTGGGATACACCCATTATTGTGGCATCTAAACTGCGGGGGCGTTGGCTGGGAAATTGAATGGATGCGAATATTTTCATCCAATTAACGGCTTGCATGTCGCTCACATTCAAATGTCAATATCAGGGCCAAAAGCCAGCGACCACAAAACTTGTCAATCTGCCAGATCGGAAATTGTTTTTTTGCTTGTCCCAAAAGAGCTTTGTAAATCGCAAAAGTTTACATGCTATTGCTGCTAATGAAAGTAAAAAGCGAAAAGTTCTCGTTCTTGTTCTCGTCGGTATTCCAAGGCGAGTGTGAGTGCATTTCCCTCGGTGACCTTAGCCGCGAATCTCTGGAGAATTTTTGGCCGGGAAAAACGAGTTTCTGTTGCCATTGCCTTGCAGAGTTCATTTGCACAGTTATAAACACGTACTGTATTTGGCGAAATGCCGCGATTTATAGGTCTGTTTTTTGGTTCGCTTTTGTTTTTCGTATTGTGTTGCCGGTAACTGGTTTTGACCAGTTGGCTACCAAAAAGGTGAACCGGGAACTATAAACAAACTGTGTCAAGTGCCAAGCAGATGACTTTTTAGTTTAAAAAATAAATATGTATTATAGGAATAGGAAGCCAAGATGAACGTAAACAAACCACTTGGTCTGTCCGCAAAAGGCAAAATAAGAGGCAAATTAGACACAACACCAGTGGGCAGTGTTGACGTTGACTCACTGTACCACCCACCCACTGGCACGCACACCCCCAAAAATATACAGAAAGAAATAAGAATTAATTACCATAATAAAAAATTATATTTGGGAAGCTAAGAATGTATACTTTTTGCGCAAATTCTAATTTAAACCCAGTCTTCGGTTTAGATAGAAAAAGTAACTAAGAATGCATTCCTAATACTCAAAACTCAAGCCTTAAATTAATTTTTTTTTAGTTATTTGTTGATATTGTGCAACTTTTTTCTCTCTGTGCAAATTAAAGTCCCTGTGACACACTATCGTTGTGAATTTGGCTCACGCATTGACGGCTTTTGTTAATAATGAATTTAATTTTTCTCCTCTTTTTCCGTTGCATAACAAATAACTTCCGTTTAGCGGCAACCTTCTCATCCATTTTCGGGTCTGTTTTCGTTTATTTAAATCAAGTGGATTCCAGGAGAAGGCACTCGTAGGCATTGAGAATCCCATTCAATCGACTTCAAGTGTAATTTTCGAGTTTAACGATTGCAAAATAGCCGGGGCGAACGTGTTCTGGCTCTGTTAATTTGCCGGGTATTTCGAGCCAGTGAGAAATGTAAATTATATGTCGTCTCAGCGAGTGCGACATATATCCGACAGTGTATTGTTATGGGCAATAAATGGGGCAATTACCCGGTGACTGGAATCATAGACTTGAGGGTAGTATGCATTAGATTATCGCAATTGTACCGGATAATTATTCGGTGAAAAGAAAGCGAAACTGTATTTGCATATTATTCAGATCACTGATCATAATTAGGGGTCTCGAAATAGTTTAGTAAAGCCGATTTTGAGAGGAGATAATAATTACTAGAGGAGGGTAGGTTATTTCCTATTGAAAGTGATATTTATTTTTAAGGGAAGTTGAAGTTTTAAATAGATTTCGGCGGCTTTAAATATATATAGTTTTAAGAGAATATACTAATTGAAAAGAATACTTAAAACATGTTTTCCTAAGTTATTGTACAACTGTTTAACAAATAACTAAAATAAATCCTAACCTATTAATACATTCTTTCGTATTCCTCTTTTTAGACCTTTAATTTACATCTCCCTTGTTATTAGCTTTTAGATTTATGATGTTTTTGTCACATCTCTATCTATCCCCAGAGAATGATCTAACAATGAGGGTGCCATTACAATTGGTAATTATCTCAGCTATAGTGTAATTGAAATCGTGAATTATCTCGGCTGTAATTTGCAAATATTACACCAATTAAGTGTGATATTCCGCCCGCACTCCCTATACCTTATTATATATTATATTGTTTTAGGAACTCACCTAGCGGTGGCTTCTCCAGATCCTTCTCGGTGCTCGCACAAATAGCCTCCTTTGACGCCGACATCTTGCGAATTGCGGAGTTGTGCTGGGCCTTTGTTAAAGTTAAACACCAAGTGTTAATGCAAATTGATTACGCCGCTGCAGGTGGCGCGTTTAAATATCACAATGTAAGTAATACACTCGGTGCCTGAGGTGTGTTGCAGTGGAATGAGTATTTGCAGTTTAATTATTGACCGATGTGGGGCTTTTTTATTATTATTATTATTGTCCCGGCTCACGTTGAGCTGGAGATTCAGGTGCTTCTGCAGAAGAGTCTTCTTCACTCGCGATCTGCTGCCGCTGGCAGCTGGATTTGTTCTGATTGACAGTCGGCGGGCAGCGGGCCTTAAATAAGCCCCGAACCTGAGCTTCAGACAGAGTCTGCTCCGTCTGTCTGCTGTTTGCTGCTGTTTGCACGATTTATTCGCCGGTCTTGTTGACACGCGGTCGGGTCGGTCTTCGGGGACGGGATCCGGATCCCTTCACTTCTCCAGCAGTTTCCCCGCTTTCCTGGCTAGCAGATCGACGATCGCGGATCGCAGATCGGCAGATCGGCAGATCAAGCTGTTAATCTGAAAGCAGAGCAAAGCGGTCAACAAATTAGTTTGATAAATTTAGACGGCTTCAATTGGTTAGGCAAACGCCAAGGCAAGTGTCGCCGAATGCGAAATATCCATAGTCATTTTGGCTCTATATATTGGCATTTGATTTCGCGATCTCACGAGTCTGAGTCGCCCTACGCACGTTTTCCCAGTTAACAGCGACTGGCGATCAAATATTGGATCATGGTTTGACGGATTCGGATACGGGAATATATACTTATTATAAATTGACAGACCGATCTGATTGTAGGTACAGTTTGACACCGGCTTTCTTAGACAGTTCTGCGGCTAGACCTTGGAATTTTTTTCGCGCTTTTCTGGGCCAATCAAGGCTAGTTTAATATTTGCATTAATATATTGCACTCGAATTGCTCAGGCTTTCGTAAAGTAATTAACCTTACAGCTCTACTTATCTCGCGCCCCAAGCTGCTATTGACAATTTCGGGGCCCTGATGATGTAATTTGTTTATCATTTTATTTTTCGTACATATTTTTTTACTTTTACTTTACGCTTGCGCGACTGGCAAACTACCGAAAAAATGTTTCCCTTTTGAAAGAAACTGGTTACGCGGTCCGCCGAAACATATTTCCAGGTAAATTCATTATAACAGCGCTTTGATTCTACATTTATTTAAATCCCCACACATATACCGTAAATAATAAATAACAATGCGCACTTGGGTGTTGTGTGAGCGGAATCTCAATTGTTTTTCGAATGGTTTGCACGTCAGAGGAGAGCTTGAACAAGAAAAAACATTTTGGAAAGTTTCGTAAGACGTCTCAACAACCTGCTCACCCCAGTGCCACTTTTTTGCCCAATTTGTTTGCGCAGATTTCTTAAAAATTAAGCCCACACAAAGCCCTAATTGGGCTGTTATATTCCATAGTCTGGTAAACAACGAAATATAAATATGTCAAGTGGGGGGCAGCCCCCTAATTACAGTAGAACTGCTGCTAAAATTCCATAACTTCAACTCGATTTCTTGGAAAACAAACAGCTTGTCTTGAAACACATTTGTTTGCTTCAATGATTCAGATATGGATACTATTTAAGTGAATAAATTATTCATATCTTATTTGCTTCATTAAACAGTTACATTTATCCTTATCTTAATGAATGCATTTATTCCGTAACCCCTTGGTGAACCCCATATTTATAGGCTCGTGATCGTATAACGATCTCAAATAGAAACGTGATCTCCATGGCGTTACTTAAGGAGATGATCGACTAAAGTAGCGCAAATCTCGAGTTTCCTTTGCCGTATTTCTGTCACAAATATTGATCAATTTAGACAATTAGCAAAGTGACTTTCGGGTAAACATCGAGCACAAATACAGGGGATATCAAACGTGGACGTGGAATGATTTGCATTTTATGGCTAAATGCTAATCGCTAGACCGCAGATCGCTCCAATCAGTCAAGAGCGATGGTAGCCTGGCTCCTGGCACGGCTTAAAGTTAGCTATCCCAACTGATATTGCATAAGATATGAACAATTAAAATAATGAACTGCTGCTCGTGTATAAATACTCGTTTCTAGTCCATAAATACTACAAACCTAATAAATTTAAATGGAAAAAGTTTATTGCTAATGCCGCAACTGTCACTGGTTGCGGGCATTAAAAGTGCATTAGTAAATAATAATAAATGCCGAACATTTATAGACTTGTGGTCGTCTATAAAACATTTTACTGCAAGGGGTAACCATACAATTTATGAACCTTATCGCTATCGGTAACGCCTCTTAATCGGATTGAAAAGTGCGCCAAGGCGCTAGCAATTGGCTGTCAAGTGGCGGAAATTTCGTCCAGATAAGTGCGATTCCAAAAGAGGCTGACAAAGTTCGTTTTGGCCAAGAGAATACTGTGGCCGAAAGCCCAACCCGCTGCTTGTAAATACCGGACAGACAGATTTATTGACAGATTGCCGGAGCGGAGCTTCTAATATGATAAATTGGAATTCTCCGAATGGTGTGCAGCATGTTGGGTTGCCATGAGGGGGCCACTACGTATTAACTGCCGCAGTGACTCTGGCCGTAAATCAAAAACGGTTATCACCGATGGTACGTACACACAGAGTCGAGTGGGGAACCTCTCATAGATTGCACGACACTACGAACCCTGGACGGAAACGAGATACACGTGCTAATTATTCTTCATTCACCCTTTTTCGGCTCACTGACTGGCTGAGATGATGGCCATAAAGCGACACAAGACGTCAGATATCAGATTGCCTTTATTATGTCATAATTGGGCTTTATCGCCGGCCCATAAAGCAGCCTTCGTCACATATACAATGGATTCGTGACGAGGCAGGGGTAAATTTTCCATCAGGTTTCAGATTCGGATTGTCCATTGGCACTTTAATGGCGTATCCTCTTAAATTAATTCATTTTAAGGCAATTCGCCATTTGTTCCAATTGTTGGCAACACTTCCAACATCAATTCCATTTCCAGTTGCATTTCAATTTTCATTTCCACTGGCGCTCCACCCGTAGTGTTTGCATTCAGCTTTTCAAGTTCAAGTTCAGGCCCGGGTTTCAACCTCAACTCACATTCACATTCGATTCGGCCGACTGGTTATGCACTCGGCAGAAATGTGGCTTCTAATGTTAAGTGAAGTTTTCTTGGCAACAAGTAGAGAAGAAATATTTACAGAACAATTCGATATGAATTTATAATTTTAGGCAACAAATCCTACATTTCTCTATTTCTAGATCATGTTCTAGGCTTCTAAAATATAACCTTAAAGCATTTTTTTGTTCAGTGTATTATTCATAGCCCGAGTGTTTACATTGTTCTGCGCTGCTCTCGAACAGTGGGAAACTGTTCAAGTCTGGGGTCTTAGGGGCCCTCAAAAATGTATTTTCGCGTGCTTATCTGCTTATCGGTGCGCATTTTAGCACTTGAGCCGGATCGATTGCTATTGGATCGAAATCGAAATCGGGATTCGCCATGAAATCTATAGTCTAGGGCTGTCGTAATCACTGGCCACTTGTCTGCGAGGAAGTAAGTGAATGTAACGCGAAATAATGCATCATTAGCGATCGTAAATCATGCACTTTAATCGAGTTCCTTGACAATAAAAAGCCTTACATTTCTGTACTGCTTACTTAACTTGTTCTTTTGTTTAGCCTTTTGTTAATTTTTTTTTACGAAATTATTTGCATACGAGTGGAGGGGGTTCTTAAAACATATTTTTAATATTTTTGTGGCTTTAATTGGCAGGCGGTTTTTAATCAGAAACTCACTCACCTCACTGCGAAATGGAGTGAACTGAACTGAACTGAACACAAACACACGAGCTAACGAAAAAAACAACTTTTCAAAAATACGAATCAGCTGTTTTGCCTTACTCTGGTTTTTTAATTATTTTCTCTGCCTTACGGCTTTTGGAGTCGGACTAATTACAGGGCACGCCTGGTGGAGGGAACCAATAAAAAGTAAAAGGTTGTAGCCTATGGGAACTAACTTTTTAATAGTTGCAGGCGTTTTTGTTTTGTAATCCTAATTTTAAAACATATTTCCACACTTATTCTTTAATATTTAAGCCAATATTAATGTTAGAAAATAACATCTAATAGCTTTTTATATTTTTTTAAACTATCACCAACTATAAACATTATTTGCTGAGTGTTCACTGTTTTAATTTTTTGTAACTGGATATCAGCGAATTTGAGGACAAAAACAAAAGAACGGAAAATGTAAACGAAGCGAAATTCTCTCAACTTTAAATTCTAGACTTGAAATATTTCACTCACATTTTTTGTGGAAGGAAGCCTTGCGAGTTTTCTCCACACGCACTTTGGGGGAAACCAGCCTTTTTCCTTGATATTTTTCCGAGCTTTTCGCTGGTCGCCTGCTGCTCTTTTCGCAACGAGCGTTGAAACTGTAATGAGTTACTACCTCGGCTAATTGAACGTTTTTATAATTCTGTTTCTGTTTTTTACTCGCATCGCGGCCACGTTGACGCCGGCAGCGGCCGAGGCAGCGGCGTTAGGAAGCACGAAGCTCTCAATTTAATTCATCGGCCGAGCTTCGTTTCGCCCGATAAATGCCGGCCGGCCAGGTGATAATGATTATGATAACTGCAGCCATAAACCATTGAACGAGTGACAGTTGGCACGACCCTTTGAGGATCTCACTGTAAGAGACACAGTGTTTCTGTCAAGCAATAAGCACACTAAAAGAGAGCTTGAAGAGAGTCAAGTGCAGTTACTTTGATTCGACTTTACCTCGCTTACTCTCGCCGAATCGTGTGCCACTCACGTGAGCTCTCACTCGCACTTTCTGGCAAATTATTAAGTTAATTGCTCTCACTCGCATGAGAGCCGCATGGCGATGAGCGATGAGTGATGAGAGACTTTTACGATATTGACAAATTGACAAGTATAATTAAATGAGGAGATTTACAGTCGCTAGATTTCTTAGCAAATCTACTGACGTCAAGGACGGAGCAGTCAAAGGATGGGATATTGCCTGATACACCCCCCAATCAAAGCGGGGAAACAGCTTTAAAAACTCTTGTTACGCTTAAGAAATTGGCCTTTTTTGCGTAAATCCGTTTTATAATCAGAAAAAACATTTACAGAACCAAAGTAATAATACTTTTAGTGCAAACTTGGTAGTTTCCAAAATAAAAATAATATATAATCATATGTTTTTGATATATTTTCTTATTGAAAAATATGGAGCCCTTGCCTTGACCCTAGGATACAAAATATATCTGTTGCTCAATTGTTCTCTATTTGAGATACAAATTTTACAGTTTAGAATTCTATTCTATTAATTGATTTAATTTATTTATTAATTATCATATTCATTTAAAATAAATCCCCTTTTAGACTTTCTCCTTCCCTCATTGCCTTAATGCGCCATAAACCGACTTTGGTCAGCCGATAAGGCTAAGGCCAGTTCTCTTCAGCAGGTAGCCAATATCAACTGATTTCGGGTCTATAAAGGGTCGTAAAACACAATCTTGACCAGCAGTAGCACCAACGGGGATCACTATACGAGTATATATAAGATATACATATATGTGTAGGGTCTCCACGATGAATGACTGATCCGTAGGGGCTGGGAAAACCTAGTCACATGACTCGGGATTATGGTTTTAGGATTAGCCTAACAACGGCGACTCCACTTGCCATAACCTTTCGGAGATCTGCTATCGCTGGTACAGGCTATAAGTATGACAGCTTCGAGTGCCATTCAATTGCCCATGCCAAATCATATTCGAACAATCCATTTCAGGTCCTACGAAAGTGGTCCCACGAGTACATTATCTCACCGTTAATTGTGTTTTGCAACTCAAGATAGGACAGGGCGTGAGCTTCAGTGACGGAGTCTCGGGTATCGGATCGATGCAGATGATATTCCAGCGCCGCAATTGATCGGCTATCGTTTTTTTGGGGCCCGTCGTTTGACGTAATTAGTACAGTGTATAGAACGCTTTGTTTTCGGATTCCCATCTGTGCGGATTTCTGTTTGGCCAAGATAACAGAACGCGTTTTGTGGCCAGTGAACAATTAATGAGTGAGATTGCATTTACCTTCAGGTGCAAAACAAGGGTAAGAGTACTTCTATTCGATTATTTGGCATTATCTTTGATGAAATGCCAAGTGATTTTCCATAGAAATAATGAGTCACTCACGCAGAGAGATACTTAGAGAGTTAAAGAGCAATAGTATCGCTGCTTAATAATTAATTAAGTTTAATTTAAAACACAGTAAATACAGTTAAAAGTATAAATATATTTTTTTTTAATATTTAATTTATAATTTGCTCACCTCAATTTTTCTACGAGTAAACTCTGACTGTCACAAGTCACAAATTATTATGACAGATAAGAGGCCCTCTTTATTTTTATATATACATATATTTATTTTTAAGATTAAGTAATCTGATTAAAAGTGTTAAGATCTGAGGCTTTAAAATTATGGCCCCAATGACTATATTTATAAGTAAAATGGTACAACAATTACAAATTATATTAGCTTTAATGACCGCATTTTTAAAAAGGAAATAACCACGATCAAGATCAAGATTATTTAGCGGAACAAAGAAATTTGAACTACATTAGGAAATTTTAGTTATTTAACTGCAAGTAAAACTATGCCAGTGATCAGTCACAGAAAACTTTCCAGTTATGAATTTCACTAAGTTCATTTACCTAAAATAAATCTCCTTATTACAAATAATAATACTAGGTGAAAACAATGCATTAAAAATTACCCGTGGCTTACATTAACTATATTTGATCCACTTTCAATTGTTCTACCGATTAAGTAATGCCAGTGTACTTTAAGTAGCATACAAAATGTCGCTGCGGACAACTCAAGCGTTAACAAATCTATTTTTAGCACCAATTTTAGCCACGTTTTTATCGCCAGTTCAATTGTATTTCTCTTGCGTACAATGCGGTAGAAAAAAGGAGCCAATATCAATCTGATCTTCGCGTTGCAAGGAGTCCTGCAAGTCCGAGTCACTCGGATGTCCGCTAAGGAACTGTGGCGGTCCCTGTGTCTGCCTAGAGGCTATATACTTGAAAAGATCAAAAAAGATTGCGTTCTGCGTAGTGACTAAACTATGAAACTATGGATTTGTTAGTTAACTCGACTCAAAACCTGGAAATTCAATTTTTAATCTTAAATTGAAACAAATAAAAATATAAATAATTAATTATAAAAAAACTAGGAACATTCCTTGAAATCTCCTTAACAATATCGCACAAATAACTATACCTATCCTTATTTCAGCTTTTGTGAAATTCAGTCCCCACCCTAAATTCTCCTGTATGAAAACAAAAATAAATCAGTTTGAAAACTAAACATGGACCGACTGATAGCTGATTAGAAGAGGGCCTGGAGGTAAATACGGCCATAAAACTCACAGCCCGGCGACAATATATCGCATATAGCCCCCATTGCAATCGAGTGGCTAGATAAGAAACGTGCCGCAAATCGGCCGAGCCGCTTGCTCACGTTCACGTGATGTGCACGCCGATCCATCCGGCCGGGTACATCTACTACTCATACTTGCAAATGTTAGCGCAAACGACAGGTAAATCGCGCACAGGTAAAACAGCAACACCAGCCGCCAACGGCGATAATGAATAACAAGCACAATTAACGCGATCAACAGAGGGGACGATGTGCTAAATGCTGATACAAATGGCTTATCTTGTCACCGATATTTGGCCCACACAATCCACAGAGAGAGAGAAAGCGAATGCTGGCATGTCTCACCAAGATTCCTGACTTCTTGGACTCAGCCTCAACTGCAGACAGACAACGACGACGGCGGATGAACCGAGTGTAATCCCAGCAAACATGGCCAATCATCGCTGTTTGAGCTGATCTCATAAAGTAGCGGCAAATAGATAACTTAGAGACCAGAAATGTGTGCTAGTGCTAAATATTGTGTCAGGCGTTACTCATACGCAGCGTGGTCTCCGAGCAGCACTTGCTCCAGAGGTGATTGTGTGTGCCCAGGACACCTAAAAGTATGCCTTGTAATTTCAAAGTGTGGTGAGAAGAGGGGAGTAAAGGTTGTAAAATAAATAAGAACTAAGAACCCCTTGATACGCACTTCCATATCCAATAAAAACATTTCATTCCTAGCCAGTTGCACCGACATACACATATACTCCTTAAATCTTGTTTAAATTATTTTTTATTCGCTATATCGGAAAGCACCACAAAATGCCCTGCGGCATCAACGATTCGGGGTCCATTCGATATCAGCCAAGTGTAAGAATTGGCAATTGGGTGGAAGACAAGTGCCTAGAAGAGGTAAGCTTGATTAGGAATAATTAAGTATATTATTTAACAGCTTAAACTAATTTCATTTTGAAGGACAAAATAATAAACTTCAAGAGGCAACACGATAAGGGAGAACTGCTTGTGGTTAAAGCGCGCAAACTGTACGATAATTTCCTCAAGCCCATTGTCCTGGCCGCCCCCAAACAGAGCATCGTATTTGGGGATGTGGTGCAGTTAATGCCCATCACCATGGGCCTCGAGGGTGTAAACTCAGCCGAACTAAATCCCGCTCTATCGGTGGTGCTCAACGAAAGGTTAGTGTATCGGAGTCAAACGATCAACGAGGACTGCGAGTTGTCGGTGGCGCCCTCTCGGCTTCCCTGTTGCCGGAACTCCTTTCGGATTGTCAACGGAGGCGATCACGATCTTACTGGGCAGGCTTTAAAGTACGGCCAGAAATTCCAGCTCCAGTGCATGTCTGACGAACAGGATCCCATTGTGCTGTACAGCGGACCCAAGCGATGCAATCTGCATCAGGGCATCAATGCCAGCTACATGTCCCAGAAACATGGCGAGCTGAATCTCAACCTGGGGCTAGTTCAGCGGAGTGTAGGGTTTTTTTTTTACCTTTTATATTTATATATATAATCTTAATTTCCCTTACAGAAATGCACCTCTCCCAATAGCGATATTCCTTTGGCTTACGCTAACTGGTTTTGCAGACACGTTAATCCAAAGTTACGCTTTGAAAGCGAAGGAGAAGATGTGCCTGTAAGCTATATCTTAATACTGGTTAGGTCAAATTATAATCTCTCTACTTTATATAGAGCAACTCCCCCTTGGTTATTGTTCATGCCACCACCAATCAAAATCTGGCTGCTGAAAATGTTATGGTGCCGACTTTATTCGGCACGGAGTACCTGGTCTCTGTGCAAAACTATCGCAATATTTTCAAGCATGAGACTTGGAAGAACGTCTGGATGATCAGTAACGGACATGCAGCTGGAGGATCCAAGAATTCCGGTTCTCATTAAATTAGAAGAACCCAAACTAAAAAAGAATCACGGCGCGTTGAACTTGATTTTTTTTTGTGGGTAACATTTAAATTTCGCACATGAAATCATGCCAGGCCGAGCCCCTGCCGCTTGGCCTAGTTACAAATTGGCAATTACTAAGCTATTTGAAAAATAAAATAACTTTAAGTAGAGCGGTCGTTAAAGAGTTTCAATTTAAGGTATATTAGAAGGATAGATGATATTCAATATATTTCAAGAGCTATATACATTTCTCAAAATCAATGTGATTCCTAGCAAATAAAAAGAAAAAAATTATTGTTTTTTATGATGGACTATAGGGATTGCATTTTGTTCATAATCAATTTAAAACTAGATATTCTTAAAGATTTAAGATAAGAACAGTAATAATATAAATACATTTAGCTTTGGCGAAATTAAAAGGTAAATTAAACTATGGCAAATTGTGCATACCATTGCGGCTTGAAATTGAATCATAAAATCGATCATAACTTATCCAAAAATGCATTAATTTTAATTTGTAAAACATTTCTATTATAGTTTTCATTATGTTAATTAACATGCTAACATTTTAAGTTGCATGCTTGCTCCTGCAATCAAAATACTCTGCAAGGGTATCAAAACGAACAACAGAAATACTGACACCACAGCTAACTCATCACTTATCACAAGTGCTTCCCACATGGAAGTGTGCCATTCGGGCGATAAAACCACTCGAATGAAACACCACCAAAAGACATATAAATAGGCAACACCCCAACCACAGTCAGCACACTCAACCTTTGCAATGTCTCCGATTAAGACTAAAGCAACACCTCTGATCCTCCTTCTCCTGGTGGCTTCCTCTCTCGGTGAGGTGGAGCCTTCGGAGGAGTCCCGGATCATAGGAGGACAATTCGCTGCCCCGGGTCAATTTCCGCACCAGGTCTCGCTGCAGTTGAAGGGCCGTCATCACTGCGGCGGCTCCCTGATCTCCGAGACGATGATCGTGACGGCTGCCCACTGCACCATGGGTCAGAGTCCCAGCCAGATGATGGCCATTGTGGGCACCAACGACCTGAGCGCTGGCAATGGCCAGACCTTCAGCATTGCCCAGTTCATCATCCATCCGCAGTACAACCCGCAGAGCCAGGACTTCGACATGTCGCTGATTAGGCTGAGCAGCCCCGTGCCCATGGGAGGATCGGTGAAGACCATCCAGCTGGCCGACTCCGACTCCAACTATGCCGCAGACACCATGGCCACAATAAGTGGCTTCGGAGCCATCAACCAGAACCTGCAGCTGCCCAACCGCCTGAAGTTTGCCCAGGTGCAACTGTGGAGCCGCGACTTCTGCAACTCGCAGAATATTCCCGGGCTCACCGACCGCATGGTCTGCGCCGGACATCCCAGTGGACAGGTGAGCTCCTGCCAGGGTGACTCAGGTGGTCCTCTAACCGTCGATGGCAAGCTCTTTGGAGTTGTTTCCTGGGGCTTCGGTTGCGGCGCCAAGGGACGTCCCGCCATGTACACCTATGTGGGAGCCCTACGATCCTGGATCAAGCAGAATGCCAACGTTTAAATGATGATTTTTGTCGTGAATACTTTTGATAGTCGCCTTGAAAATAAACTTAGTTTGCAAACCTCATATACATAAGTGATATTTAATTAAAACCTGAAGTTTGTATATTCTAGAAAGTTTTAATAGGATAATTTTTAGTACCGTCTTTTAAAATTTAAATTTAAAATGGCCGTTAAACTGGTTTTATTTCATTTTGTTTTCCAAGGAAGCAGTTTTGACTTAAAAATTGCTAACACTTTCAATGGTTTTTTTTATCATAACATGGCTAAAACTAAACCGATTTCAACGTGGCTTGCTTTTTTCTTCTTAGTTTTCATTGGAGAACTTTTCTGCGTTTAAAACTCAATATGTATTTTTTTGAAAAATTTTTACAATTTTTATTATGTAACCACTTATAATTTGTTGAAAAAAAATTTAAATTTTTGCAGTTGCCCGCACATTGCTTGATCACTTCGGCTGATGATGCTGATCAAGAATATATATGGTTTATAGGTTCGGAAAAGCCTAATTTACTTAGAATAACCTGCTGAACAGAGGAAACTCACCCAGAAACGAATAAAAAACGTTAAGAAGACGTTAAGATCCCGACACTGAAGGTTTGAACCTTCAAAACGGAATAAGTTATCCGCCAAGTTTTAATTTAAGCTTTCAAAGTAGCCAAGTCCCGCTATATTGTTTTTATTTGTAAAAAAACAAGGCTTCAATCAAGACGTTTTTAGTAAAAATTTGTAATTTTTTTGTAGTTTTTTTTTTCTCTACATAATATGTTTTTATTAAATTGAAAACATTATACAATAAACCATTATCTTTCAGGGTTTGCGTGTATACGTTGGACTCAACAAAAATGATTAGTTTTTATAAAAGTTATCTATATATTTTATATTAACAGTTTTAGATTTACAGCTTTATATTTATGTATGCAAATCCCTTTCATAATTTTGACTATGGGAAATTCTTTATTTTAATTCAGGAATTTAATTTTACCCATCTCTTACATGTAGAAATTAAAAAATCCCAATAGATGGCGCCTTTGCGAGCAGCCACTGTCCGACAGATGGCACAATCAAGGAACAGGCAAGCTACAAATTGAACATTCAAATTTAGCAAGTTGATAACTTAGTCAAAAATCCATTACTTTTATTTCGGAAAGCTTCTGATTGCTAGTTTTTATTAGCTTTAAAAATCTGCATACTGAATTGAGATATTTGCTAATTCAATTTTTTATCAAATTTTGACAATTTTAACGGTGTAACCCCTTACAAATTTTGAAAAATTTTGAAAGATTCTTTATTTACCGGATATGCCTAAATCCACTGGTCTATTGATGCTGATCAGGAATATATGGGATTTATAGGGTCGGAAATGACTTCTTCACTACTTTACAAGCTTCTGACTATAATTATATAAATAAGTAACCATCTAAAATTCAAAATCAAACGAGTTCCCTTATTTAAAATAAATTTCTTTTTATGACCTTCAAAAAAATCAAAACAGTAGACGTCTCCAGACTGTTTTGCGCTCGTTGCATTAAATCATTCAGTAGATAAATTTGTTCTGTTAAAAGTAATGTTTGGGAAAAAGTCATTACCGAAATTGTTCGCACCCTAATTAATCCTTAATTAAAATAAAAAACAACCAACTTATTTTCAATTCACATATTTTATTCATAACTGTATCTGTGATTCCTTTGCACAATTCTTGCGTTCTGGCTACACACATTTACTACGCGCTTAGAGTTAAACTATGGTAAGTTGTAGTTGTTTTAAAAAAGATTATCGACCACTTCGTGTATGGCTTTTGGTTTCGTACGTAAGTTGTAAATGCCGCCTACAGTGAAGCTCGCTGGCTGGAATAGAACTTAGCAAATGAAGAACAAGCTGTCGCCGCAGCATCGTGATATATATTATGTGTACGCTTTAGTCTTGGATAAACAGTATGTAGTCGATAGTTATGTACACATTCAGCGGGATGCGATATGGAATTGTACAGTACGGTATATACACAGTCGCTGTGATTGTGAACTAGCCTAAACCTACAAGAGTTCGATGAACGATTAAGAAAAACATCATATGGTGTATAGTAGTGTGTGTGTCAGAATGCGTCCGTTACAAATAGAAGGCACTATGCACGTTTGCATCAAGGACTAATCGCTAGGGACTAACGCTATATGTATCATGTGTGATATCGGTAGTTGGTAAACTGATATTGGGTAAGTACTACAAGCTGGATTAGGATATGTCGTCGTTATACTTTTCTTTGATAATCCAACGGAGAGAAATGCAACGGATTTTCAAACAAGAGAACACAAGGGATACACGAAATCTAAATATCTAAACGTAATTTGGCATAAGGTTTCCAACGCTTCCACTCGCTCGTCTAAAAATTAGGCAACACAAGACCTCCCTAGATCGTACCGTGGGAAAATAAATTAAGTCAAAATATTATCGGGAATGTTGGGGGGAGGAAGGCGAATCGAACAAAGGCTATCACCAAACGCTTTCCAACTCGGACTTAGCCTACGGCTTACTCGCTAAAACATATATTTGGAATGAGGCTCTAGCAAAGCCATTTTATGACATTTGTTTTTCTTCATTTTTCTTTATCATTTTTATAAAATTCATAAATATTTCGGAGCCTGGAAAGTCAAACAATCAAGCACACACACACACACACATTCCGTAAATTGTGCTAAATGTTTACAAATTTAAATGCAAAAATTGCGCTACGACTTATCGCCTGCGTTCGTTTTGTTTGGCCTTGGCTCGGCTCAGCTCGGCTCCTTAAAACTAATCCTAAGTGCCTCGACCTAGGTCTAGAGAACTAATCATCTTACAGCTACTGTACAGCAGTCGTTCTTTCAGTGTCTGTTTGTCTAGTCTGCGGGTGTGTTTGTGTTTGTGTTTGTGGGTGTTGTTGGTTGGTAGGTGCTTAGGGCTACGTAACGTCTATTCTATTGTTTGGAAACATGTATAAAGTTTAGTTATATTTATATAGCATGGCAAGTAATGCTGCTGCTACTCTATCTCTCTATCCCATGCCGTCTATTGCACATGCCTCGCGGATCCTTCGACTACTCCAGCTCCTGCCTCCACTCCATGACTGGCTCCTTGCTCCTGCTGCTCCCTGGATCCGGCTGCTGCTGCTATGCATGTGGTGACCGGTGTCGCCGCGAAGTGGGCAACATGAGGTTGCCCCTCGCATAGAAGTAGCCTCACAACTTGGAGCTGTCGTAGTTCTCGAGGGACCACTGTTGCCGGCTAAGGGCATTGTTGCACTCCTCCATCAGCAGCCGGTCCTTGGTCTCCGAGATTGCCAGGCACTTGCCGGAGGTGCCGTGGTGCAGCTGCTTGGTGTTCTCGCGATAAGACCAGAACTATAAAAGAGAGGGGATATTTGATTTAATAATTCAAACTCCTGATCAAATCTGCGGTATAAATATCTACTTTTTACATTGGCAAATCCTGCACTTAAATCAAGAGAAATCTCCCTCCTTTATGCTTTTTCCTTTGCCTTATTATCCCTTATATACTCACCTGATTTCCTTTGCCGCCGTGACAGGCGTAGAGCGTCACATCCTTGCCGGCGTAGTCCAGACAGGAGTCGTCGCGACGTATTTCGCCCGCCTTGCTCAGCATCCAGTACTGCGGAAATCGAGGGGAGACACCAGGGATTAATATAAATTGTAATGTCAGCGAATGCGTTTGCCAGTTTGCCAGCAGCGAAAGAAAAGTTTTGCCAGGGCTACAGCCGCACAATTTTATTACACACTAATGTTTTATTCAATTAAATGCCGAAAAGCAGCTCTCAGTGGTTGGGTGTGTGTTGTGTCGAGTGTGTGTGTGTGTGTGAGTGTGGGTACATATCCTGGGGGTGTGCTAGTCTGGCCTGGCCATGATTATTTATAATTTAAAACACGTTGCCAATGCCAGATTGCCTGAGCTGCTCGCAGCTCGCTGGTAGAGAGTTTGCTGGTGACTGAAATTGCCTTTGTTTGCTGCTGCCACGCCTTCCCCGCCTTCACCGGTCCCCCTTTGGCAGCCGGGTCGTGACCAGCCGCCATTTTGTGTTACCATTTCCGTTTCCTGTCGTTGTTGCCTGTCCCGGATAGACACCCCTCCCCTGCCTTCTTTATTTTGTTTATAATGATGCCGGGACCGGAATAATGATGAGATCGGTCATCGCAGGGCATCGAGGGGGGATGTTGTGTGCCATGAATAATTACTGTTATTGTTTGACCAGTTCAATTAGGGGAGAGGCCAAGGCTTCATGCGCCAATGCTCTGCTCTGATAGATAACACTAGTAAAAGTTAACATTTCCTACCCGAAAATTTAAATTTAAAATGAGATTTACTTTAAGATAAAGTATTTATTGAGTTCCAACTGGAGTGCGATAGGAATTCCTGCTCAAAAAGGTTTGAATTTAAATTAATGATCACATTTAAGGATGCACTGCTGCCTCTTGTAAATATATTTATTACATGGAATCCTATAAATATGCCGCCCTTCTAGTCTCTGACATTACTCCTGCTCTGCATCCTTTTAGCCCCCGCCTTACTGTATTGTCACGTTTTTCCATTGCATCCAGACTAATGCACTGTTTCCACCGTCACCGCCCGTCCAAGGACGTTTCCCGCCGCAGCGTTTATGCCTTGTGTTCATCCTCGCTCATTGTTTAGGCTTACACCCCTCGTACACCCCTCCACTCCCTTGTCGTTTCATCTGTCGTCCTTCGCGTTCTCAATTTGCATTTCTTTTTATCCTTCCGCTCCCTTTTTCCCGTTAGTATCGCGTTTTCTGTGTGTGTGTGTCTGCGCGCGAGATGCGTTTTTAATTACGTTTTTTTACGTCTCTCGTTTTTTCCACTCCCCGCCTTTTATCTAGTGTATTTTTTATGTGTGTAGCTTTATTTCCCATTTTGTTCTCTCCCACTGAACAAATTTGTTTGCTGGCTGCACACAAATATTTTTGCTAGCCGAGACGCGTTCGCTTTTTTTTTTGGCGCGAGCGTGGGAAGTACTTTCATTATGTGGACAGTACTACTAACCCCTTTTGGGGGGAGCCTGCGTTTTTTTTCGGTGGCTATGTACATCCTTTGAGGCGGCAGTCGAAAGCGTTATTCCCGCGCTCACCCAGTTTTCCGCTTTTCCCCATTTTTCTCGGTTCGCCAGCTAAATTTCACGATGTGCGAAATTAAAATTTGCGCTCAAAAAAGCGAATCGAGTGCTGCGTGTTGTCCTGCTGCAAATGTTGATGATTTTATACGCCGTCGCATTTGGGAGTGCAAAAAAACATTTGGTTAAATCTTTTTGGAAGCGGTATTCGTGGTTTTTCTAGGGTATATTCGATTTCAGCCGACTGATCCGACAGCAAATAATAATTAGTACCACAGAAATCGCTATGGATTTGAAATAAATTGAATAAGTGTAAACAAAAGCATGCAACATTAGAACCAAATCACTTGGAAAAAGTGTAATTTGAGTTGCAGTTTTAATTGATTTGAAATTCTTTTACATTTCCTGAAAAGTTTGTTCAAAATGATTGCATTTTGGATTTTAAATAAACCATTTTAGTTGTATATAGAAATTAGTATCACCCAAACAGCCAGGTAACTTATGGTCTTTTCCTGCATTCATTCATTCTATTTTTAACTTTTCTCCCCTAAATGCAGCTTCTATTTGCAGCATAGTGTTGTGCTTAAAAGGGAGGACCGTGGGCAGTAGGCGTGGCAGATGTCTGTCTGGGACGATTTTAGAACAAGCAGAACGAGGTCAACACTTTTGCCTTCATTTTAAATGTTGAATATACAATATGCTCCTCGCACATCCCCAGAGAATCTGTATCTGAAACTGTAGGTGTACCTGCATCTGTATCTGTATCTGTGTGAGCGTGAAAGTATCTCAGACAGAGTGTAAGTAAAGCCTTCCATTGTAGCAGTTCATTTGCTGGCAAATGTGTTTGTTTGTTCCACCATTGTTGCCCACCGACTTGTTTAAAATACTAGTAACTAAAGCTCTGTTTGCCAGTGTCATTGTTTCGAGTGTTTGCTTGTTTTTTTCTTGTTTTAATAGCAGACACAAAAAAAGTATAAAGCCAAAGCCAAAGCCATGTAAATGATTTATCATTCGGCCTTTTATTTATGATTGCGTTTTAATTAATTTCTGTGACATGGCATAAATCGACCGAATTTCCCAAATGTGCAACACTGTGTCGCCTGTGTGTGTTATAGCATTTTGTGGTGTGAGTATGTGTGTGTGTGGGTTGTGTGCTTGTATGCATCCTGAAAAACTGTTAAAATGTCAATGCTGGCAAAATTCGTTGATAAATACTTTCACTTATGGCAGGCAAATAAATTGAATATGAATTGTTTGCCGGCGAGCGACCATAAATCCAAATTATTTATGTACTCTACTAATATTTGTTATTGTAGCCACAAACTCCGTCAAAATTAGTGCTCAAAACCGCAGGACTTTCACAAGGGGATAGAAATAACAACGGCAAAAATATAACGTTATTGTCGCAACGAGGGATCCGAATATTTTGGAACACCTTATTAGAAGAGGGACTTCCCACACAGGCACCAAAAATCAAAAGAAAAAGTTACGGATAACAAATTTTTGAACACAAACAGAGAATGGTGCGGTTGCAGTTGCAGAAAATTTGTGCATTTACTTATTTAAAGCAGAGTTTTAACACATAGAGTGAAAAGTTAAGGGTAATTTTGCAGTTCATTTAAGTGACAGATAAAGAGCTGATAGAAGGACTGGCAATTATTTATTTAAATTAAGGTTTAATAAATATATAATTTAGTGTCATTTAATTCAATTTTGTGCTGAAACTTAGTCAGAGGTCACAGATTCTTATTAGTTTAATTTATTACTTTAATTATAAGTTTAGAATGTGAACAAAATCAAAAAGGCAAATATTATCTACAAATAGCCACAAAAATGTATTTTAGCGGACTTTAACATCCTAAAAAAATTCACCAATGAATTTGAAATGTTTTTCGAAAAATTTTGTTTATGTGGAAATGTTAAATTTCAGTTATTAGTTAAAAAAAATGAAGGCTTCTAGTCACCTTTTAACAGGAATTAATCGGGAACCTTTGATTTAAAATTGGTTAAGCGATGATGATGTCATGTGATATGGAAGGAGTACCTTGTCCAGTGTGAGTCTGGTTTTGGTTTTAGGTATAGGTATAGGTATAGTTTTAGGCTTAAGTATGTAAAGCAAGCAAATACTCGTAAATTAATAAAAACAGCGTGAAAGCATCAACTCAGTAACAGGAAAATAAACAACCGAAGCAGAACACCCACAGGGAGGTGTTTCCAAAAGCATTAGAGGATCAACGGGATCGAGAAGTCGAGAGGAAATCGGATTCGACTCCCTTCTTGAAGAGTTCTGAGTATGTGGACACGGAGGTGGATACCTGATTTCCTCCTTGGCCATGGCAACTATAAATGGTAACCGGGGAATCCTCTTTCGCATCCAGGCACAAGCCCGAGGGCAGGTTGGCGATCTGCAAATTAAGGTCACTAAATAGAGGATCCATCGGACAGCTGAGTGCATGTAGGGGAGTCTTAGGGGAGTATACATCATATGCTAACATATATAACACCCAATAGCCCGAAAGAGTTTAGTGTTTTTTTAGAGGGGAAGAACACAGTGAGTATTAGCAAAGAGTGGAACGAGTAGGGGAGATATTCCTTGATCTTCTTGCGGGTTTCTTGTGACTCGACGGAGTTTGTGGCGGTCGCAGGACTGCAGAGATGGATGGCTTGACAAACCTGGTTCCCGCCCTGTCGATGGCAGGGATAAGTGCCCACCGCCTTCTTCTGGTGCTTCTTGCCGGCAGGTGCGTCCATGCAGGTGCGACCGCCGTAACCTAAGTTTCTTATCTGTGGAATGGATTCATATTGCATGGGTTCGTAATTGATGTTAGCTGTTCAGAATCGGTTTCTTATTAGTTCTGGGAGGTAGCTCTTTAGTAACCAGGGCTCCGGGTCGGGCTGAAGGGGGAACAGAACACTGAGAACTTACCTCTCCGTGGGCCACCGAGTCGCCGGGAATGAAGAGTTCGGGGTATATGTTCTCCAGATACCACTTAAAGCTCTTGCAGTTGAGATTTTTACTGGGGAGGAAACAAAAAAGTTTTATTTTAAGCTTGAAATTTAAAATCCTTTTAAAAAGGTGTCTCAAGCATGCTGCGAACTGAGCAACTTCTGCCATTCGTGGCACCCTCTTAAAAGTAATGGTGACAGAAAATTGCTGATAATTGCCAAACTGATATGGTTATTATTATGGCAGTGGGTAATCCCCCGAAATGCACTCACCGCAGCTCGATGCGATCGCTGACATCGCCAAAGTCGCCCTTGTCGTTGCCGATGCGTTGATAGTAGTACTGCGAGTACTCATCCATCCAAACTTCGGCCAGTCGCACAGAGTTCTTTCTCAGCACATTCACGCCCGAACGCCACTGCAATTGGAGGGAAGAATGGTAAGTCGGGGTGAAAGCTGACGGGGGGAAAATGGAAAATGTAGGGAAAGCGCAATCAGTGGACCAGTGGCTGCCGGAGTGCCGGAGTCAATGGAAATATTTGGTCAGCAAACAGAGTCCAAGGGAGGAACAATACCGCAGTGGAGGCTGCCAGGGAAGCGGAGAGCTGTGGAGTGGCCAACAAAGCCTAATTACCTGAATGAGTGGCTTTTGCTTAGTGGCATTAGGTGGCTCCTGCTGGCTCCTGTCCTCAGCCTTTTGCGGTTGTCCCAGGATAACTGGTCACCTTACCACCACCCCTCAGCTTCCCAGGCGGCCTGCCCGCCCATCTATCTTCGCCTTCTGCCTTTGTCTGCCTCTCTGTTGTGTGTGTCTTGTTTTGTGTTTATGAGTTCACTGTACAGGTGTCTGTGCGCCCTGCTGCCTAGCTGCCCAGCTGCATTCCAGCCGGATAGCAGGAAAATTCCTGGCCAGAAAGGAGGGAGGCAAACTGTTTGCTTCTGACATTTATTGAAATTGCCGGCTCAAGCCGTAAATCGTGACGGGGCTTCGGAATCGATAGGTTTGCTCCTAATTCCTGTTGCACTTTCCTTTAACTTGTATTGTATAATTTTGTTGCCAGCGGAATGAAAGTCTTGTGGAATTGCTTTGCATATTATGCATTTCATTGTCAGACTTTAATTGAAATATTTTAACTGTATTTGTGTGTGACTATTCAATAAACGGGCTTAAATGAGGCTGCACAGGACTATTGAGCCTAAATTGGCGTCTTAATATAATTAAAGTTTGACTACGGCTTGACTTTGATTGAAATTTATTGCAGGTTTACATAAGAGATCTGATTTTCATTAGATTTCTCAGTAAATGTTACGTTGAAAACTATAAAATTTTACTATCCTTTCCTAGGATATCCTATTTACTTAGTTTGTTAAGGTTAATATAGGTTTCCTAATCAAATTACTGCCAGATGGACACTCCTTTATCTTTACTATTTCTATTCCCTTGCCTAGTTCCGGTGATTATCTTGGGGACAAGAAACTCCCCTGGGATTTGGCAGGTGCCCAATTGGTTAGTTCCACTCCAAGAACATTCGGGCTCCTGTGTGTGTTACGCCATTGACATCAAAACAGTTGCCAAACTTTTGTCAAGCGTAAACCGTTGATAATTGAAGCTGGCCCAAAATGCAAAGATCTATGGGGATGGGGGGCAGTGTGAGTTTGGGTGTGGGTGGTGTGCGGAGAATCCACAAACACTCATTCACTCACACGCACACACACAAACTCCAGCACATGTTGCAAAGACAGATGCAGTGCATGTCCATGTCGGAGTCCGTATCTGTGTCCTTGTCTGCGCCATGTGTGCCATGTTGCTGCCATTTGGCAAAGAGGACGAGTCGGGGGCGTGGCCAGGATTGGGCCACTGTTGACCAAACACGAACCTCTAGAGCGGAGTGGTCTGCTTTGGCCTGGCCTGGTAACTGGTCCTGAGGCTGCTGCCCACACAAAACGATACGGAATGCACACAGCATGCGATGTCGGCTAAGAGTTTTAAATTCCGCCTGCCCAAATTGCAGACCAACTGCCATTTCTTAATGAGCACTAGACCAGTTGATCAATATTGGTTTTTCCCTCTGTCCGCAATGCTTTCTCATTTTCCCTGCGGCTTCTTTTCCATAATTGATCGATAATGTGCGGCCCAAGTTTGGTAATTGCTGGCTCTGAGTATGCTCCCGAAAATATAGTCCCAACAAGGGGATTCGGAGGCTAAAGAGGGGACGACATACTTACCTTGTATGGTGACCGCTTCCGGAAGATGTGACCCACATGGGAGCAGGGCACAATCTCCAAAGTGCCGCCGCACATCCAGGTCTTGAAGGACAGCTCCAGGTTCTCCCCGCCCCAGATGTCGAAGCCGGAGTCGTAGGTTCCCAGGCGATCGAAGAACGCCCGGTCGATGGAGAAGAGTCCACCGGCCATTGTGGGTGAGTATACGGGCTCGGCCGTGCTCTGGAAAACAAGAGAAACAGAGAAGGTAAGCACAGGTAAGAGCAGTTTCATTTGGCTAATTGATACCCGGCTGCGCTGAACCAGAGATAAACACCGGGACGGAGAGGAGACGGAGTGCCACAAGTGGCCGAGCGCACCTGAGCAAACTTTTCGCAGCCGCAGCCCCAATCGCTTCCCATCTCTCAGGGTGGCAAAAAGTTAGCTCTGTTCGCTCGCTTTTTTCGTTACTTTCAACAGCTTGCCACAAAATACTTGAGGCTACGTTTTATTTAGTACAACATTTTCATTGCTCTTCTAAAAGATATTCCCCCCCCCCCACACACTCTCAGTTGGAAATTTTGTTGTAATTGAATCCTTGGACCAGAGTCCTGGTCTCTGGTTTTTGGTTTCTCCCCTTGGTAGCACAGTTTTTTGCATTTAATTGGAGAATTTCATTTCGTTCCTGAATGCAATTTAATTCCCACTATCTTTGTTCCAGCCTGTATTTGTATTTGTGTTTGTTTGTGTTGTGTTTGCACTTGAATTTATGCCACAAGCAGCAGCAGCAGCTGCAGCAGCTGTTAGTCGGTGAGCTTGTAAAATAATTAAAAATAAATAAAGTTTTCCATTTGTTTTTTATTGTGAGTTTGGAGAGTGGAAAATAAGTTTACAGCGAAATAAAATTAAAAATGTACAAATACAAAGTGACTTTTGAAAGGATAGCTACGCTTGAATGCCCTTTTAGTAAATTGTGTAAATAACTCGTGAACACTCATATGAGTTAGATGAATGCAAAGTGAAAATTAAATATTTTATGCGGAAATATATATAAATTCATTTTAGTTGTAATTTTTAACATTATTATATTAAAATTTAATGTCGAATTCCTTTAGAAGTAATTAAAATTATATAAAAGAACCCCAATACCCCAATTTAAGTCCAATTGTCATTATGACCGACCCATAAGGTTATTTAAGCCCCCGGGGTAAGTGGTAATAATTTAAACTGAAATATGTATTTAATTTATTTATTGTGATTGCATTTCATTTAATGAACGGCTCACTGGGGAGACATCATAATATTTTTCATCATTTCGAAATTATGCGAGAAATGCAATCAGTAATTATTGCGTATACGCAACGTTGCATGGCCCGAAATCCAACGCGCTGGCTAAACCAACAGATGCAGGGGCAGGGCAGGGGCCCAAGCAATTGGGTTTCATGAGGGAGAAAACGCTGACAAACGTACAACGGAAAATGGCAAAATAAATGAAATTGTCACGGCAAAGGGCCCAAAAGGGAAAATGAGAGCAAAAGAGAAAGAGAGAGCCGGAAAAAGGGCGATGCCAGGCTGAGTGGAGGACAACTAAAAACGTGTAACTTAAAGTCAACAAGAAGTACGAGATACAACAAGAAAAACAAAAAAATATATATATCCGGCCACCGGACGACAAAGTGAAATCTCCAAACGCGACAAGTGCCATTGTGCTTTTGGGAGGCTGGAAAGCTCCCAAGAGGGATGGAAAATTCGCAGTGTGACATTTAATAAACGCCTGCAACGGCGCAGACGGAGCAGCAGAGGGACTGAATGGAGCTGGCGGGACAGCAGGCACAACAATGTGGACAAATATGCGAAACGCACCGAAAAGGAAACTCTGTGGGCTCAGGCCGGGCAGGGGGGCTGTGGCATGCGGGCGGCCATTTTTTGTTGCCACCGGAAGTGACAGAACAAATAGCAAAAGTGAAAAGCGGCAAGGTGCTTTCGGGACGCTGCATGCGAGTGCGCGAGGACGAGTATGAAAAGATTCCTCTTATTGTTATAACCCACCAGCCCGCTCCGACTTCTGTTTTATTTTTTTACGCTCTTCCTGTGTGTGTGCGCGTATCCGTTTTTGTTTTCCGCTCTTACCCGCTCAGGAAATGGAAGTAAAAGGCGCACACACACACATACACATATTACAAAACTACAAAAAAGAAGCTGGAAAGTCTCGCTCTGGCGAAAATAAACTGAAATGAAATAAAATGCAGAGCTGAATAAATAAATATACACGAAAATATGAGTGAAGCGTGCTGCCGCTGCAATTGCTGTTTGTGCAAACAACGCGGCAGAACTTTTCGCTTTTCCGAACTCCCTTCCCCGTGCAGCTTTACGGAAACTCTCCCTGCCCTGCCCTGTCCTGGCCGGCAGCTTTTCCATTTTCCCCCGTTGGCCCGCATTTTTATGTTTGCCATTGGCTGCATATAATGCAGCTTAAATGATTTAAAAGCGGGCAAATAAACGCAATTTTTATGGTCGTGTTATGCGGCTTTTATGGGTGTGGAAAACCAAAAGCGTAACGCTGTAACTGCTACTAAGAAAAACTGTATTAAAGTTCATATAGAAATATGTGCAATATAATCTCTTTAACTTCTTTCGCATCTGAATTCATTTATTTCGCTCAAAACAAATGCCTTTAATAAAAACTGTCACGCTTTGAAACAAAATAGCACATAATTCAATTAGTCTTAATTATGTAAATTATATTTCCAATTCGTGCTCACTAAACAAGTCCTCAAAAAACCAAAACCATTATGAAAAAAGTTCGATTAATAAATACCAGAATTTCACATGTTTTCCCCCGCTTGAAACAAAGTCGCCATTGTGCACGCTGTGAAAAGCTTTCGGGAAATTGCAGCATACAATATAAAAATCAATCAAGGGCATTACATTTCAACAAAGCCGGAGAAGTATTTTTCAATCGACCATTAAAGCCGCAAAAATCCACAATAAAGTTACAAAATACATTCTCGATAAAGAAGAACAAAAATGCCAATCGCATTGTTATTTCTCTTCTCACCTCACAATGATTCCGCTTGCGGGCCATTTATTTCGCCCTAATCCTGCCAAGAGAACCGAAGCCAACTCCCAACGCTGCTCAAATAAAGATTCATGGCCGGGAACAATCAATTTTTCCTTGGAAAATTGTATAAACAACACAGGCGCACGGCATAATGGCAAATCCGAGGCAGCGAAATAGAGCTTAAAATGACAAGACGTCAAGAGTAACTTGGCCACATTTCTCATTCACTTGGCATATTTGGATATCCAAATAAATCGTCGGGCATTCATAATGGTTAGAGTGTGTGACACATTTTATGATGAGAAATGAAGGACGCCTAGTCCTAGGGGGAATCCAGGGGCCTGTGGATCAGCCCAACCGCAAATTAAGCAAGCGAAACCTCAGAGTGCGGTTCGGTTTTAAAGGCCGGGCTCTGTGAATAATGTGCTAACCTGCTGTGGCTTTCACGGAAACCCAGAAACAGCCAGCCGCCACCCAGTGCCATGCAACGCATGCCCTCACCCGGAAAAGCTCCACTCAGGAGCGGCATCAACATATCCACATTAACATCAAATAAAACAGTCACGTCGAGCGGCAGGAGGCGCCGAAAAAATATGCCCAGGAATATCGTAAATGTCAGAGGAGCCTTAAGGACCCGGGGATGGGCCTGGGGATGGTGGATTCTCAGCAGACACGCACCAAGTGCCGATGGGTCTCTTAGCTCACAGCAGGCAGCAGTCCGGGGAGGCGGCAGGCGATGATAATGCTTAAAAAATGAAATGGTTAAGGGATCGAACGAGGAGGATACCCTAGAAACATTCTGAGTATAAGAGTAAGGGGAAAATTTGATGAGTTTTATTATTATTATTATATTTTATATGCTTTATTGCAATCTAATATTTTCCTCTTAAAATATTTAGTAAGTCCCTCACCTATCCTTATAGCTCCTCATCCTCATTGCTACCCTATAAGTGCTTCTATGCGATGCTCTACAAAATAAAGAAGACTTTGTCGACGGGAAGCGAGACACGCGCGAAAAAGCCCGGAAAAAAATGAATATAACGCTGCTTGACATAATGTGAAGTTGACTTTGACAAGTGCTTGGGCCGGGCCACGCCCCCCTAAGACACACACACACACACATGCCGCCCATATCCGTAGGATGGCAAAGTGGCAACTTAGCGGGGCCAACTTGAGAGTTTCATGCGCCCAAGTTGCTATTTGCATTTTGAGTCAAGCACCGAAAAGTCGCCATCTCCGCCAAAAGTTAATAGTTGAGGAATGCTTCAGGTCAATGGGCGAGCCAGGAGCAGGAGGAAGTGGGATTGCAAGTGGAAGAGGAAGGGGTTTTCCTGCGGAATCGGAATCAGGATAAGTAGCGTTGCATCTGCTTGGAATGTATCTCTGAGCTACAATTTGGCTTATTGCTCAAGAGCTCAAAAGTGGAATTCCCATCGGCGAACTTTCCAGCGTCCCCCGCTTAACCCACTCGACATCCTTTTGGCCCGGGAATCAGGCTGCTTAAAAGCGTATTTAAATGTTTAATGTAGCGTTCACTCACACACGCACACCGCCCGGGGCTCGGCGGGAGGTAAAAATTAGCATAAAAAAGTTGTTTCAGTGCTCTGGTGATTTTGCTTTGATTACCGGTTCACTGGACTGTTAGCAAATGCTCAACCGCTCCAGTCCACCAGCTCCCACCTAGGGCCGAACCCCTTTGGCCAGGGCACCCCAAAAGGAGAAAACAAAAGGCCAGGGGTGGAGCGGAGGGGATAAATTATAGTTAACTCTATAGTTAACTACCTAAGAACACTATTGTTCTTAAGTAGTTTTCATTAGCGAAATAAGTTTAATAGGTTCACTAGTTTATAGCTAATAAAGTTTTCCACTTAATGTTTCTGAAAACCAAATCAAAAATATATCTACAGCTAAGCTAAAGCTCTTATATTATATCCCTCTGATTTATTTTAATTCTTTCTCTTTTTTTTAAAGAGAAATCTTATAATCTGCGCATTCTTTAAAGTTAGTTTTTCTTTCTAAAAACTCATTTACTCGCCAGAACTTTCAATCTTTTAAGAAGCTTAACGATTTTGAACGTTCGATAATTGCAAATTATCATCAAAATGCAACATAGAACTTTTCCATTTCCGTTTAAATCCTGGCCGCCCCCTCTTAAACCCGCGCCCCTGGCCTTTTGGGGGCGTAATAAAACGCAGCAGCGATTGCCAGGCGCGAAAGCGCGTGCACAAAACTTTGTACGTTTTTAGTACGCGGCGCATCCTTGCGCGGGGTCCTGGCAGAGATCCCGAGATCCCCTGGACCAAGTGCAATAAAAACCAAAGTGCAACTTTGCGTATTAAGCAGTAAAATCCGCCAGCGCAAAACGCACAGCGCAGGCAGCCGGAGGGGGGCAAGGCGACGGCTTAACTGTTGGAAAATTAAAAGAAAATGGCAAATGCTCTCGCTGGCAGGCCTTTCTCCACGACACTCGAGAGCGCCCTCCGTCGCCGCCCGAGGACATTACTAAATTACGTTGTCAGAATGGCAGCCTGGCCAAGAGCACGTGCTTGACCCAGCCCAAGGACTTGCCGCCTAGGTCCTGTCGAAATTCCATGCTTATTTAATTTCTCCCGATGTTATTTAAGTTTTTAAGCCGGGAGCGCTAAGTAAGCGCGAAAGTTTAGAGGTGCTTCAGTTCAGTCGAGCTAGGTTACACCTCAGGAAAATTGTTTTAATATACTAAGGAAATAAAAAATAAAACTTGTGGAACATTAAATTAGTTTGAAGGTCTATTAAAATGTATTTAAATTTATACAAAAGTAATCCTGTCTCTGCTTATTACTTAATTTATTTCAAGTTGAAAAATACCAAGTAATTTATATTTATTTTCTCTGTTCCTTCATATTTCCTCTTGAGATGAACGTTCCGCGGTTATCCTTGTCCGCCTGCCTGGGCAGCTGCCTCCCGGCTTTCACCTCTCCGTGGCCACCACCCTCTAACCACCCTCAAGGCCACTTCCCCCAGAAACTTGATAAAAGTGTAATTTTTGGTTATGCGAAACGCGTGCTCAATTTGCATGGCACTCTGGCAGATGGATGGCTGATGGATGGTTTTCGGAGCACTGCCAGGAAGGAGGCGCGGTGGCGAAGGAGGACGGTAACTGCCTTCTAAGTACGTGCTTACATCCAGTTGATGAGCGAATATGGACGCTGGCCGTGCGCCTCAAGGGCCGACTGCATAAATTATGCATGCAATTTGACGGAACGGCGCGTGGGCGGAAAATATGCAGTTATTAGCAGTTAACAAAATGCAGATGGCTCGTCCACGCTGACCCATTTACATCCATTGTCGAAAGTGTGCAGAATTTGCGGAATATTACTAGGTACTTGGAAGTATAAATTGAGTTTGCTTGGAAAATTACTTTGGCTTTTCTAAAGGAGTGTTGACTTGCCTCTTTGCCATATTTTATTCCCAAAATCTTAGCTTCTTTCAGATCGATATTAAACGTGGCTTTTCACACCCCACCAGCACAAAAATAGTGGGAAAACCTTGTCCCTAATTCTCTTACATTTATCATTCGGCGATGTCATTTAAAGGGCCCCACATCCATTAGCTGGTGTAAATGGGGCTTAAGACATATTCCCCAAAAATGACGCTATGCAAATGAAGCCCAGTTCGTCCGCTTCGCTTGGGTTGCTTTGGGCTTTGTCGGTTTGGGCAGGCGTCTGGCCTGGCCTGGGTTAACTGCTGGCCCTGCCTCGGGTCCACTGTCCACCACTAACCAGTACAAATGTGCCACGGACATGACGGTTCAGCGGAGATCCTACCCCATGGAAGAGCAGAGTGCGGAATGGCAGCTAATTAATAATACGAAATTGCGCTGCCAGGAACTGGCGATGAAAACCAAACATGGCTGTCGTTTCACAGTTTTCCGATTGCATGACGACCACGGCGTGGATGCAGAGTGGGTCCCGGAATGGAAATGGCGGAAACTGGGAGGGAGTTGGCGCTGATGATGAGGGGCTGCGGCTGAGAAAATGCTGCTTGTCTGGGATGAAAAAGTTACCCTAAACTCTAATGCCACATGCACTGAGAGGATGGTTGATTGTAAATTTTATACAGAATAAAAATTGAATTTGTAGGCTAAATATATTACGATAATTATCCTGATACTTTTATAAATTCTATAGAATTTATAAAATACAAAGCAACACTAAAACATTTTCAAATAAAAACTTTATTAAGATGTAGTTTAGACAAACATAAATTTAGAAATGTAATAAAATTAGTAATAAAACTTGGCAATAAAAAAACCGATCTCTTTGGTAAGTTTACATACCAGTTTCTTGGCTATAAAAAATCTATTCTGCTGTTAGAGTTTGTCTCTATTTCTAGTGCATATTTCATACGGGGCCTCATCTAACTGGAGGGGCCTCCGGAATGAGCCTTTCGTCCCTCGCATCGTTTGCGAAAATTGCTTAAAAATGAACCCAGCTCCGACAGTTGATGGATGGTCTGAAAAATTTGACTCCCAGCCGATCCTGTCCTGCTCCTCACTGTATATATAGTACATGCTCCCCATATGCGGGTGTCTATATATCCGCCCACAAACTATCATCGTGCGCGGCTAAGTGTTTGCAGGGGGCGTGCCTGTTGTGCCCGCCATGGGTTAAGAGTTGCTGGCGAGGCTTTAAAAATTTCATATCTATTTTAGTGCTTCTGCTAGCAGCAGTGCCATCCGCTGCCTCCGCTTATTTCCATAGTTATTTTTCATGCATTTTCCCGAGAGCGCCAGCAGGATAGTGGGAGCTATCATATTGTTGCTGCTGCTGTTGCTGCTGCCGCCTTTGATGTGTTGTTTTTTATTTTTTTCGCCACTCCATGTTTTGCTCCTTTTTGCTGGTGGAGTGTGCTGTGCATTTTTACGAGCGTTTTTTAATAAATCATGCGCCACGTAAGCTGACTTTCATGCAGAGGATACATTTCCCTGTGTATGCATTTTGTGTGCGCCTGAGTGAGTGATTTGCATATGCTCTTGCCGGGCTTCCCCTCTCCCCTTCCCGCCCCAGCCAGGGCTGGAAAATTGCAGGCCACAAATGCACTTTGGCCCAATTAGTTTGGCCAAAATGAACTGAGGCGCAAATTGCTTCGCCTGCCATGAAGATGGATGGATGCACAGTCTTCGGCTCGTCACATCATCGGCCAGCCCTGGTTTCCATCTGTCTTATACGCCCACAAATCACTCGGGCCACGCCCACCGCCCATCGAAAGGGTCGTTAGTTTCGGGTTTTCCCGGACGAAAAAAGGCACCATCCTCGTCACTCGCCATTGGGTGCAAATTAATACACTTGCGAGCCACGAGGCAAAATTGCGGAGCGATCTTGTTGCCTCGCTTCTCCCTATGTGTGTGTTGCGGTTTTCCGGCTATCATGGGTTAAGGGGGAGTTGGGTGCAGTCCGGGGTTAAGGGGTCTGCCTGCGAACAGAAACAAACGAGCAGCCAACAAAGTTTTCCCTGTTTTCTGGTGTGCGTCTGTGTTGATGTTGTTGTGTTTTCACCCTCCGCACATGGCTTAATATGCAAAGTTATGGGTAAAAAGCGAAGAGATGTGGCAAAATAGAGTTACAGTCTATAACCTTTAAGTCTAAATTAGGGTATATATAATATATAGTATACATTTTAAGAAATGGGATATAACTCTTAAAACACTCTTGCTTTTACTTAAATTTATCACAAAAATACAGCTTTTAAATCATTTAACTTCTAATAAAATCCTTCAAGGATTATATCTGATTTTTGCTTCTTTTAGTAGATGACTTAACACATCAAAGAAAAATTATCTAAGCTTCAAGAAAAGAACCAGAAAATCTCTGAAAATATCTACAACTTTTCTTTTAGAAATTCCATTGTTCGACATTCCACTGTAGTTGCATTTCAGACCCTATTCCCTCTCTCTCTCTTCCTATAGCTGGCGCTCGTTAAAGCTGGCTTCAATTGTTGGGTATTTTTTTATAATAATTTTGGAATATTATTAATGCTAGCCGAAAAGCCGGCCCCACTCATTCCACTTCCTTTCCCTGCAATCCACTAAAGTGTAGCATGCTTCGGGGTCGCTCGTAAATATCAAAAATAAATGTATGTATGCGTCTGGGGCTGGTCGGTGCGCTATGTGTGTGATACTGCCGGCTACACATTTAATTAAAGAACGCCAGCTTTTAGCTCGATATAATAAACTGAAATATAGACAGAGCTGGGCAGGAAGGGGAGGAGGGAGCCAGGAAGGAGTTTTATGAATTGCCATGACAAGCCCGCAGGTCCTAGCTCGCTTCCCTGGCCCGTGTTCCCCACATTTCCCCCGCCAGCTTTCCCGCTCAACCCATCAAGTCTAGTTACAACATTTCAATTAAAAGTTAAACGTGCACGTAATTATGCGGACTACAAGGAAAATGTGTAAGTAATATTCCGGTGGCGCATGGCGAAAAATTAATTAACCAAAAAAGCTCAAAGCGAAAGGAGAGCACATGCCTTGCTGAAAATTAGAAAAAGAGAAAAATTCGAAAATCTCGACAGCCGCAAAAGGAGGGAAAATAAAACCTTTTGCTGGGCTGCCGGCGATTTTAGGTATTTTTTGTATTCGGCTGAAAGCGCTCGTGCATGTGATTGGGTTTTCTTGAAGCCCAAGCTTAACCCCGATTTTTTGGCTCTCTCACTTTCGCGGAATTAACACCCACACACAGGGCAGCGCAAAAAAAAAAGATGAAAGCGAGTCTGTTAATTGATAATGTACAAAATTGAAATTGCACAGAAAATAATTGAGTGTCGGGCAAACAAGACCTTCCTCAAAGCAGACTTCACTCAATATTCAAATCAACCGAAGGCCCGGCCACAACGAACACAAAAAGGAGCTGGAACAAGAGCATGCCAATTTCATTTGGCTTTAATGTAACATTCGATATGCCCATGAATTCCCAAAAACAATTCCTCAACTCAGATACAGACAGATGGAAAGACGTGGGGGCGGGTAAGAATGCCTGGGAATAAAGAAGGATGCAGACTAAATAAATGGAATTGATGGAGCACTCTCCCCCGCCTTCAAATAGGCACTCACAAACACCCCCACTCGCACAACATGAATTATGAAACACGAGTAAGCTGCAGTTGCAGAGAGAGAAATGTACAAGAGGTTTCATAAAAATGTACTTTTATTATTGTAAGGCATAAATTTGTACATTCAAATTTGATTCAAAATAATGGTATTCTAAGAATCAAATAAATAACCCTAAAGCCTTTTTATGGATTTCATAAATCTAAATACATATATATATTGTGCTTGTGAAAATTGCAACCTTCCTCCTGTACTTTCTCAGCTCCTTTTCCCCCTGTGTAGAATCAGAAAGAAGCCGGGCATGTGCTAGTGAGAGGTTCAGGGAACAAAAGGAAGCAAGTGGATTGAACAGCGATTAGGGCAAGCAAACACAAGAATTATGCAAAGACCCACAAGAAAGGAATGCCACCAGAGTAGGCCGGAGGGAGGAGCTCTGTATTAGGGTTCAGAAAATCCAAGGAAAAAATCCCAAATCGGGGCAGAGAATTGATAACAGTTCGCAGTTCAGAGCTGGAAACCAACAAACAAGCAAAGGAAACAAACAGAAGAGGCATAAGCAGACGAAAAAACAACAAAAATTTAAATTTGTCGACAACCAAAAGTCGTAAAAATTTAAATATATTCGTGAGGCCCACACACAAACGCACTGGAATTAATACAGTGGAAACAGGCCTCGGAAGTTTATTTACTCGAAGCAGATTACCTAATACGTATAGTTGAAACCAGTTTTGGGGGTAATCTAAAAAGATTAAGGGTTTGTTTTTAAGGCAGTTATAAGTTAGTAAGAGAAGGGTTCATAATTTCAGGAAAGCTCTTGTTAAAGTTCTTTGAAAGTAAATACTTTAATCTTGTAGACTTTGTAGTCTGAACTCTGTGAGAAATAGATTTATTCAATTAAAACTGATTAAGAAAATAAACAGTAGATTTTCTGTAAGAGAAATATGGAAGATTACTTCAGTTTAGCTTATAAATAATTTTTTACACCTTGTAATATTTATTATATCACTATCATTATTCAATAACTAACTAGAAAAGGGTAAATTACCCCTAAATAACTAAATTGATCGTAATAACTCACTTTAACACTTGAATATTATTAGATTTCTTTATCGACTCCTCACTGTATGTATTTCTAATGATCGCCCCTCAGCTTCAGCTTTGTTTATCAGCTCACACTTTGCTCTCGGCCCACAACAACGAAAATAAGAACAACAATTACGACCACGTCTCAACCTTCGACAAGCTGGGCTCCCGCGCCGCGCTGAGCTCAGCTTTCAGTTCCCAGTCGACATTCGAGCGACGAACAGCTCAACGGAATCGAGAGAAAAATATTAGAAGCGACTCAAGATGATCATCAAGACCCTGGCGATAGTATCGCTGTGCCTGGCATCCAGCATCCAGGCTGCGCCCCAGCAACCCGGGGTGCCCAAGAAGCACCTGGTCTGCTACTACGACTCGGCCAGTTTCATCAAGGAAGGTTAGTTGGTACTCTGTAACACATTTCAGAGATTATATAATACCTCGGAAAGTTGCTAATTAGTGGAGTGAAAATGTGGAAACGAAATTGAAAACAAGCGAGCGAGCTTATCAAGAAGTTCTTGGAAATCGCTGTTAGAATTTCGCTATTTATTCAAGTCGGATGTGTGAGCGATAAGGTGCACTAGGAATAAATTTAGGGATTTCTTTATAGTAAAAGTAATCAAGAAGATAAGAAAACAATAACCTTAGCCTGTTAATACTATCTCGAACTTATTTAATATTTAATTTTATGCTGATAACACTATCGTCTGCTAGTTCGGGTTTCCCCTCTGCTGCCTGTGAACCCCTCCTCTCCAAAGTCTAGTAACCTCCTTTTAATCTAGGGTTTGGCAAACTGGTGATCGATGAGCTGGAGCCGGCCCTGCAGTTCTGCGACTACCTGATCTACGGCTATGCCGGCATCGAGCGAGACTCCAACAAGGTCGTGAGTCTGAACCAGAAGCTGGATCTCGATCAGGGCAATGGTCTCTACAGGACGGTGACGCGCTTGAAGCGCAAGTACCCCGCCCTGAAGATCCTGCTCAGTGTGGGCGGTGACAAGGACATTGAGACCGACAAGGATGCCCAGGAGCTGCCCAACAAGTACCTGGCTCTGCTCGAGAGCGCCACGGGTCGCTCTCGCTTCGTGAACACGGCCTACTCGCTGGTAAAGAACTACAACTTCGATGGCCTGGACATTGCCTGGCAGTTCCCCAAGAACAAGCCCAAGAAGGTGCACAGCGGACTGGGCAGCATCTGGAAGGGCTTCAAGAAGGTCTTCTCCGGCGACTCCATTGTGGACGAGAAGTCTGAGGAGCACAAGGAGCAGTTCACTGCTCTGCTGCGTGATGTGAAAAACTCCTTCCGACCGGATAACCTTATCCTTTCCGCCACCGTGCTGCCCAATGTCAACTCTTCGTGTAAGTGGGAATTTGCTATAAATGATGTATTCTTAAATTAATGTAAACATTCTCCCTTAGTGTTCTACGACATCCCGGCTGTGATCAACTACCTGGACTTTGTGAACCTGGGAACCTTTGATTTCTTCACCCCCCAGCGCAACCCCGAGCTGGCCGACTTCACCGCCCCGACCTACGAGCTGAGCGATCGCAATCCCGAGTTCAATGTGGACGCCCAGGTCAAGTACTGGCTGCGCAACAGCTGTCCCGGAACCAAGATCAACGTGGGCGTGGCCACATACGGCCGCCCTTGGAAGCTGACCGATGACTCCGGAGAGACCGGACTGCCTCCCGTTTCCCATGTGAAGGACGAGGCCCCCGTGGGTGGCAACACCCAGGTGCACGGCATCTACAGCTGGCCAGAGGTGTGCGCCCTGCTGCCCAACAAGGACAATGCCTACTCCAAGGGCGCCAATGCCCCGCTGACCAAGGTTCAGGATCCCGCCAAGCGTTTCGGATCGTATGCCTACAGGGCCGCCGACAAGAAGGGTGACAATGGCATCTGGGTGAGCTTCGAGGACCCCGACACCGCCGCCGATAAGGCGGGATATGTGCGCCAGAACAACCTGGGCGGAGTGGCCCTCTTCGACCTGTCCTACGATGACTTCCGAGGGCTCTGCACCAACGAGAAGTACCCCATCCTGAGGGCCGTCAAGTATCGTCTGACCAACTAAGCGGACACCTATCTGACTTCTGTTTATTTGACCAAGTGAAACGTTATGCTTTGTCACGGAATTGTTTGTCCCAACCATATTTGTAATGTCATAAAGAACGAAGCTTAGAACATGTCTCAAATAATTGCTTACATTAAGGGTGGAAATTGAGCTTGATTGGACGTTAAAGGAAAGTTATTGGGGTAATTGGTCTTAATTACATAGCAGTGTGTATATACAGGGTGATTATTGAACAGCAGTTCATGAAAATAAAAGGATATATGGATGGAGTCAATACATATAGAGTATTTATGTTGCTTAAATACCCCTGCTGGTTTCCCTCTCCTTATAAGCCATTACAGAGTACACCTTCATAAATCTCATTTTCCCTCATCTTTTACTTTGTTTTTTGTTCAGCATTCCATGAGCTTCTCACATTATAGAAATTCATATAAATATTCCACATAATTCGCCCTGTTTCTCCATTTGTTTTCTCTCACATATCGATTGCCATACATGTTCGACATTAATTTTCCGACTCCCCGTCTTCATGAATAACACAATCGCCGCCCATTCCCGCAGGAACATTTAGGCATTCGCAGTGACTGCTGCGCCTCGGGCTTCGTGCCCTGATGAATAGGCGAAATCCAATTGACTTTGACAGAAAATACGTAATGGGCTTCATCATTAAAGCGTTCAAGCCAGACCAGACCAGACCAGAGTGGCTGTAAGCCCGAAAAGCCGGCAACGAAAGCACCGAATTGACTGCTCAACATTTGTCATTCGAGCGAAAACGTTGAAAATTTCGCATACGCAGCACACACGAGTATCGAGCCCCAGAACGTTCAGTTCTGTTGGCTATAGGAAAAAGCCAGTGTTATGCACGATTTCACAACTACAACAAATGCCAGACAAAGGCATAAAAAGGCCCTCGAAGGGAACAACAACGTGGTGTACGCACAGGCAATCCGAATGGAATAAAGCGGCTGCGAAAGAAGTGAAATGAAACGTGCAATGGCCGGGATGAGAGCGGTTCTATCTCTGCTTTCCCTCTGTTTGCCCCCTCTCCAAGGATATTAGAAAGCATTTACCCATCTACCTGCCCCATTACACTGGCACATATATATGTATATATGTACATATGTATAGTATATGTGCCAGGTTGGAATAGGATCCGACGAGCGACGACGACAGCCTAAACAATTTTTAAAGGTTAACTTTGCCCACAAGTTTCTATTTACAGTTGAACTTCCACGAGGGGAAATTGTGCACAACCGAAGAATATATATAATATTTGTTTAAATTTACTAAATATTTTTCATTTACTATTATTACTATTGAAGCCTTATGTAAGCGTTTGTTCAAAGCTAAACCCAAATAAAGACGAAGTGACTACTTAAACTTTTTAGAAATGTGAAAATAGTAAGGCACACACTGAGCCTTCTATTATGCTCAGAAAATATATTGTTCTAATGATCATTAATTAATAAAATATAAACAAAATTGATGTATAGTATTTCTTCCAAGTAAAAACTAAAAGAAGCCTCATCACCAAGGCTAATCAATTTCCATTAAGCAGAAGCGGAGTCAGACTTGAGTTCCTTTTACCAAAGTTCGACTGTATTTCGTTTCCATTCCCCCTCATACCCAAAAACAAGGGTTTTCCATTTGAGGATGCTTCGGGGCGGGAGAGGGGAGCGCGTGCTGCGGGGATTCGGCACTTCAGGCACTCTTCTTTATGTATATTTGGCCTCTCTATGTATAGTTAAACGCTTTGGCCAACATTGCGTATGAGTGCTCCGTTCGCTGTGTGCCTTTGGCTGCTGGAGCACGCATGTTGCGCATACGCCCCGGTCGCCGCTATCGAATAATTTCGTGCCTTAGTCGCTACTCTGCTCCTACTCTTTATACTCAAATAATTGGATTAGTGTTTCAACGCCCTGCACATATTCCCCGGCAAATATTCCCCAACCACAGCCAGCCCGCAGGGATGTGCGCTCGGCATGAATTTGTATGTGCTCGTAGTTTTATTTGAGATTTTTTTCCTCTTTGCGGGGATTAGTTTTCACTGCCTTGCCACATATAAATACATATATATATTTATATTTTTGCAGCCTGCGGTATGTGCTGTGCAAACGAAACAAATGAGGTTTTATGTTATTTGCTGGGCTTTCCTAAATATTTAAATTTTCATATTACCCTGCCACGGATCTTACGTATAAAAGGAAGCCCAGAAAAAAGGCAACATAAAGCAAAGCTTTTAAAGTAGAATTAAGTTGTTTAAAATGATTAACTGTCAAAGATTTGCTTAACGGATTTTTTCTTTCAAAACTCAATTTGATTGATTCGTCGAGGGGAGAGAAGCAGGAGCTGCCTGGCAGTTGCAAAGCCATTAGCCCAAATCCCCAGCTTCTGCATTTCGAGAATTTTTGCAGGAAAATAAAAATAAATGTATCCCGGGCTGAAAGGAGCACAACTTTTACCTCGGAGCACTGGCAGAAGCAGCTTCCACCAAGGAAATACAAACAAAAGCTGAAGTAGCAACTCCGAGTGCTGGGAAAATGGCATTGCCCATAACGAATATGTATTTTTGATTCCCCCTGCTAGGAATATTATTGTTGCTGTTGCTGCTGCCTCTGCTGCCAACTCGTAACAAGTTAAGCAACTTTGGACAGACATCAGAAGTTGCCGGGCGGATTTTCGTTCAGGCAGCTTTGGGACTGTCAACAGCTGTGCCCGGCAGCTGAAAATCCCCGAAAGGGGGATGAGCATATATACTTGAGCTTGTCGCAAACGGTGGAGCTTTGTTTATGCCACCTGGCGTATCGCATAACTCAAACAGATATTAGAAATTACTAATCGGTTGCTAGGTAATGGGGCGAGGGAGCCAACCCTTTGTGCGCAGTAGGTGGCCAAACTTTAATTGGGAAACTATTTTCATTAGATAGGTACTCAAATAATGACATAATTCTCTGCTAATGAAATAACAAAGTTACCCAACCCAAGTCCAGAAAATCAGAGACCAACTAACTTTCTCTTTAATCTACAGTCTGCGACTCCTAAAACATATATCCTTGGCGCAGCCCTTTCAATTTTCAGCAAAAACTTTACACAATTTCGCTGGGGATTTTCGAGGGAGGGGAATACGGAAAATTCTCCGCGTCGGCCATTATCTGTTCCCTCCACGCATACACTCATGTGTGTATGTGACGGGGAAAAGCTACATTTATGGGTTCCAGCAGCAGTTGGCTTCCGCCTTTCGAGCCGGCAAATTGCCAATGTTGTTGCAGGGAGGAAATGCTTTACTTGATTTAGCTGCTAAGTGCAACTTGAGGCGACGAGGCGAGGATGGAGACAGGCTTCGGGGGGCCAGGATTTACCACGCCGAGCCGCGCCGCATGTTGCCAGGAACCGGCAACAATTTGCAGCGGCCGTGCGGCCTTCGCCGGGGATTTTTCGGCAAGAGTGCTGCCATAAATCCCCTCGGCGCTTGTAAAAACAATTATGCCAGATATTTACGCCGCAAAAAGGCGATGCAACACAGAGCAACGGGAGCGGCAACTGTAACGGCAACAGAAACACAGGCAGCCGGCCGAAAATGTGCTGTTAACATTTTTGGCTTTTAATTGCAGTGTCAAGGCCCACTTTTCTGCATTTCCTGCGCTTCCACTTCGCCTCAGCCATTTGCAATTCGCGGCGTATACGTAATATATCGCATGTGTAATAAATGTGCGCCATTTAAGGCAATTCACACCAGAATCGCCCAGAGAACGGTGTAATTATGAACTTTTAATTAAAACATAAAACAAACAGCAAGATGGCAGAGCACTCGATGGCATTTCCAGTCAGCCGAAGGAGTTCTAGGTGGAAAGCGGAAAATGCCTCTGCTAAGGAGTATTTTCTCCGATTCACACAGCATCAGCAGTAACAGCTGTTGGCGTATTGGAAAACCCATCGACAGTCTCGAATGTCCATTTGCGGAGCCTGCCTGTCTCTTTGTCTCTCCTTCTCCGCACGCTTTTCACGCCGGAAAACCCTTTTCCATCCCCCCAATCGAGGACGTGTGTGTGTGCGGGAGTATCTAATTGCTTGTCAGTGTATGGGAAAAGTTTGTACGTGTTGAGCACAGGCGGTCATAAAACTACAAAACGTGTTGGCAGGATTAAGTGTATAGTTGAGGAGTGTGGGTAGATAATTTAAACTTTTTAAGAAGAGCTCTTGAAATCCCTTGTTTCCATACAAATGCTTAACTGAACCTTGGTGAAAAGTCAGGAAGCCACATATAAAACGATTAGTTCCTTTTTCTGTCGAAAATGCTACACAATTCACAAGCTCTTCTTATAATCCCATTTATTTTTAATGCACAACACCATCTTTTTCCAATATAAAACTTTAGTATCCCCGTGTTTTTTATGTCTATCACTTTTATGCCTCTTTAAATATTCTGACTATCCCTGAGGCTCCTGGACTAGCTGGCCGTATAACTAACCAAGGCCATAACTTTGGCCTTAACTTCCTCCCAGCTTGAGCATAAATTTGCAAGCTCATCTCCGCGCGGAAAACGACTCTTAGTTCTAATAGCTCATACTGCGAACGACACTTTTGTGGCCTGTACGTGAGAACGAGTGTTTGCCTTCGCTGAAGCTTCCTGCCCCCGGAAAACCCCTGCTGAATATGTGTGTTTGTGTGTGTGTTTGTATTGACAGGCGCGCACATTCCCTTTTCACGGCAAACATTCCGTTTCTGTAGTCACGTTCAGGCGCTTTAAGCGGCTTCATGTTTTCGGCGTTCCGATGGGGAAAAACCTCCGAATGGGGTTACAAACCAAAGTCACGGGATGGCATATAGCCATGGTAACCGCGGCGTTAAACAAACATAACTAAAGCCAAATTTGCACACAAACACACACAAGTGGGGATAAATACCCTGCCCGGCTGTGCTTAAGTTAACCGCAGAATACGGAACCCCAACTTTTGGGGGTTGCATGTATATTTATATAAGTGCTTTTCGCCTTGAAAATATTTAAATGGACTTACATTATGGCGCTTCTTTTCACGATCGGGCACGGGATGCCAGCTAAACTGCAGGTTCCAGTCAAAGCCGCCCACATTGACGCCGGTTGAGTCGCGGAAGTGATACTCCAGGGTATCATCGCTGATGACATCTATCACGGGACACACAACGGTTGTGGGATTGCGAGCAATTCGATCCAAGAGCGGTTCCAGCCATCCTGTAAGGGAGTATGCAAAGATGAATGTAAGGAATATGATGCCGAAATTTGATGCTTTCAAGCCACAATGTAACTGGAAACAAAGACTTTAACTGCAGGGAATTTCTTACGTTAAAACTAGAAGCCAAGTTTGATTTAATAAAAAAAAAATCTGTACAACTATTCATCTACAGCCTTTGTTGCCTTCTTAGTAACCAGCAACCAGCAATCAGTCACTAAAGTTTCCCGAATGAATATTTTTCCTCCTTGACTCCACTTTTGTGTACTTTTTGCCAAGTTTCTCAATAAACTAAATTGATTGCCTTTTTTCGTGGGTTTACTTATCGCCAGCTTCGCCGGCTTAATAAAGGCAGCAAAATGAGAAACAGTACCGGGAGGAAGGACGAATCTGAAACTGAAACAGACTGGGCCTAATGCCGCAGATTAAGTGATTTTTCCTAGGGCTGGCCCCTTGTTTTATTGGCATCGTATTCGGCCCAACGGATTTGCTTTGATGGCCATCAAAATTGAGTATCGCCGAGAACATTACACTCGGTAATAAACGAGATACGAAAGGGAAAATCTCGGCTCTATGGCGGTATTAAAACCTGCCATTTGATTTCGGTTTATCGTCGATGGCATAAATTAAAATATTTATTTTGCGCCTGCGTTTTTTAGGAAACCCTCCCGGAAAGTTGCCCAACAAAAGTTGGTAAGTCAATTAAGAGCGTATTTGCAGCTTTATTTGCCCAATTAGCATATGGTCGATATGGCAAATTGAAAGCCGAGTTTCCAGCCGAAAAAAGTTTGGTATACTTTTGGGCATTTTGCATATTTAATTCAATTAAACTCACCTTCTGTGCACTCGCAATGAGAGTCCAAGTAGGTGAGTACCGCGGACTTGGCATGATTGGCCCCCAAAATTCTCGCTCTGATCAGGCCCTCTCGCTTCTGGCCCCTGATAATCTGGACCTTGGGATAGGGCTTGAAATAATCCTCCAACTGCTTCTTCAGGTGAGCTGGAAACGGGTAAAATTTTAGGTTATTAAAATCGGGTGAAGAGGAAGAGAACCCCATTAAAACTCACGCATATCGCTGTAGTCATCGACGAGGATAATCTTGCCAAGCAAATGCTCCGGAGATCTGTCCAACACGGAGTGCACGGTGCGCAGCAGCACCGTCCAGGCTTCATTGTGGAAGCAGATTATGACATCGGTCTTGGGCAGATCGGTTTTATATTGCGCGGAGTCCTTGCACCAGGCATCCCTCGGATCCGGCAGCGATCGATGCACCGAAATCAGATCGGAAACGTACTGGTTGAAGGCGTTCTTGGTCCAGCCATCCTCCACCGCCTTGCTCATCTCTTCGGACATTTCCTTTGGCAGCTTCACCGGCTGGCCCATCTCGCCGGGGTTGTCGTTTAAGTCGCTCGGCGGATCAATAACTTTTCTAGGATCTGTGGAAAAGCAGAGGAGAAATGGAAAATGTTAAGTAAGCGTAGACATTACTTTATATTTGCCCCGAAATTGTGAGCCAAAGGTGAGCGGAATGAAGATAAAGCTTTGTTGTGCGTGAAATTTACGACAAAATACACAAACACACACTGAAACCCCCCGTGCCGGTGCATTGCACATGAAAAGTTGCCATCGTCAGAGATGTGCTGCTCTTCACAGGGTCATGAAAAATCGTTTGCCTTGCAAATTTCCTTCTCCTTTGCTCCTTTGCTCCCCGTTTTCACACATGTGTGTTGTGTGCTGTGCCATCAGCATTTGTGTCCTTGCTGTGCTGTGCATTTTATTATTTTGTTATTTGCATTTGCATGGAAATATGAATTCTCCTGTTCTCTCTCCTGCTGCTGCCTCCACTCGCCCCCAGGATCTCCACAACTCACAGTTCTTCTGCTGTGGTTCTGCTCCTGCTTTTTATGCGATTTGTCAGCCACAAGTGACACTTATTGGGCATCGCCTGAATGCCAGTCTGCCTGTCCGGGAGTCCTGGTGTTCGTTGTCCTTCCGAAAACGGGAAAACATTAATGGAAATTTCTCGAGGAATGACATGCAAACACAACCCGAGTCTGCGCTTGGGGGGATTAGGAATTTAATTAAAAGTGTCTCGTCAAACTTCGAGGTGGAGGTTTTCTAATTTCATTGGGATTAGGAGAGACTTAAGGCAATGTTATTTTAACCTGTTCAAAGGAAATCGAATTTAGTTACAAACGTACATTAATACTCTCTAATCTCCCAAGGATAAGGGAAGTATAAATCCTTCTTCAACTTGATTTAAAAACATTAAGACAAAAGAACACAAATGAGTTAATAGCTTATTTTTACCCATAAAGTTTAGCATTCAAAAGCAAAAGAAAATCCCATTATTGAGACCCTTTCCGATCGATGATTTTTGTAAAGTTTTGACAAACTGAACCGGTTCAATTAAAACTCTTAAGGGCCCGGACTTTATTAACTGGTTTCTTTCTCTCATCTCATATCTCTCTTTTTTTTTGCAAATATAAAGCTAAAACCCACTACTCAACTCATTCCTTTTCCAAATTGGGTAGCATATTTCTGTGCTATTTCCAGACTCATTCCCATTCCATTTGGTCAACTTCCAGCCATGCAAAAACATTTCAATTACCACAATCATTTCAATTTCAATAAGCATAAAAAGCTGGCTGGCAAAATAAAAAGCCATAAAAGGCTAGGAAATAAGCAGGATGAGTGGAATGTCCCGCAAGGGGAGAGGGGATCCCAACCGCATTATGTTAGCCCGGATTCTGCGGGACGGGGAAGAGGAGCCTAACCAAGAGGCCAATCAGCCGACAATAAATTTGTTCGCACAAAAATGGAAAATAAGAGAAAAACCATTAAATTGCCCAGAGGCGGCGCCTTGAAAGGCCAGAGAGGGGTGGAGGAAATCAAGGGGAACTGTGACTGGGGAACTCATAAATTTTATGATTTGTCGCCGGTTGCCGTAGTTACAACTTCATTGCGGAATATTCACGCGTGTGCCAAGTCGAGTTTTCGGTTCTCGGTCCTCGCTCCTTGCATCCTTAGTTCCGCCTAGTCCTGCGACCTGCTTCCATCTGTAAAGCCCACACCCTTTTCGTAATGAACTTTTTTGCATGCTGGGCCTGCACACGCATCATCATAATAAAAAACAATAAAAAAGAAAATGTAAATGTAACTGGATTTTATGTCTTTTATTGATTCACTGTAGCATATTTATGGCCTCTTTCGATATTAATGATTCCGCCCAGCGGCGATGCTCCGCTCTCGCTTCCCTTTTATCGCCATTCCTCCTGTGCCTCATCCCGAGGAGCTCCAGACGAGGTAACCCAATTATGGTCACGCCCTTTTGGACAAAGGTGAGCCCAACAAAGTTGTACATTATGTGAAACGCTATAAATCCGGAATAATGTCCGCCACGGGAGTAAGTTCTTTGCAGTCCTCTAAAATCGTAATTTATACACATTTTAAAGAGCTTAAAATGTAATTAATAAATCAATTAAATCCAGCCTTTGTACACAAAGAGAACGGATAATAGATTTATCATCTGATTAAATGATTTTTTCAATGTACAGGAAGTTGTGTTTGATCAACTTTGGGATTAATTCTTTAATTTATGTTTGATATTATCCTCAGTAGTTTAATTTTAGGCAAAACTTTATTTGGGCGTAACACCATTTAACCAGTTTTCCATCTATCTTTCAAATATTTCTTTACAAATATTTATTCCCCGAGTTTCCTGAATTTTATTTTATATTCCCCAGTAGTTCCAAACATAATCAACTTAAGTGAAAATTGATCATTCAGCTGTCGACTTTTTCCTCTCAACTTTCGTATCGATTCACCTTCCAACTTTTGTGCATTTAGGAAATCGAAATTGACAATATTTGTCAAGTTTCAACGCTGCGTATGCGTTATATTTCCATTTGCTGGCATCTGGCACAAGGAGAGAGGGCGGTGCGAGGGGTAGGGGAGCACTCACAGGGGCGGCCTTCAAAAAGCAGAGAGGGAGAGCCTCACAGCGAAGACAAAAGGAGACAATCGCAGCGAGCAGAGCTCGAGGGACACGCCTGAGCGTGACAGGAAGCTATAAATGTTTTGTTATAGACAGCGACAGCAGGTGGAAAATGGGGGCGGAGGTGGATATGGCGGAGGATACTCTGCGCTGCGCTTGTATCCTGCCTAGCGGGAGGGGGCGTGGCCACATGACAAATACCTTTGTGTGTGTGTGAACGGAAGGCAGCTGACATATCTGCCTGTTAGCCTGTTGGGCTGCGTGCATGTTTCATCATCATGTTTGCCGCATAAAAGTAACATAATATGCCAAAGTGCCGTTATTTCGCAGAATATTGGAAGAAGATTTGCCGCCAGCGGGGGGTCAGGGTATTTTCCCATGTCCTTTACTCATATCCATATACCATGTATCCTGCGTGTGGGCGATAAATAGCAATAGACATGCGAACAACAAAAGAGAATCTAGCCCTGGGATTAGCATTGATTAAGGCCACAGCAGAGAATGGAACAACGAACGTCAGACGGACAAAGCAGGCAAATCAATCTGGCCCAAAGGGGGCGTAACCATATTGCCATGTATATATAAAATCATTATCGCTGCTAAATTGTAAAAACAAGAATTATGCATATATGAAGAGCAGGCAAAGAAAAAAAGACCGAAGTCAAGGAGATCGGGAGGGAGAAGGTGGCCAACGATCAAGATAACATGGCCAGAGGGCAGGTTCCAGTGCACTGAGGGAAAAATTAATAATAACATACTATATATTTTAAAGTTATCTTTTGTGTTTATATTCCTATATCCCTAATTTATTTTAAAAGGCCTAAAATTAATTGTTTTTCTGTTTAAATTTATATCAAAATTCATAGAGAATCCTTCTCTTTTCAGTGCACCACATTATATAGCGTGGAGCCCTTACAAAGTGGGGGAATTGGGGCTTAGTTGCCTTAAGAACCCGATGCGAACGCGCGATAAACGTCGTGTTGCAGCCACGCTCTCTCCCTGGAGTCCCTCCTTCAGCTCTTCCGATCTCTTGGCTTGGCAACTCTTACCATTTTAGCCATTTCGGCGGTGGTAACTCGCCCCAAGGCCAAAGCCAATAAGTACAACAACACTAATTACCAGCTATGAACACAGGCTGGAAGGAACTGTAGGGGCGACTGCAGGGACTGCCCCAATGGAGGAGCATGCCACCGTGGTCACTATAGCAGCAGCCCCCCGTCGAGAGAGTGGCCATAAAATCATAGGCTGCCTTGGTGAGGATGATCTATTTGTGGCTCTACCAAGGCAGTTGTAAATACTAGCCGGAGTCTGATTTGTATTCGAAAGCATTATAGTTCCAGAACCATAAACCAAACCAAATGGGTTGCTGTCTAAAAGGTCTGTAGAAGATTTAATTAAAATGAAATGGGTTCCATCACAAACAAACATTGGAGTAGAAAAATGTTTGGTAATATAACTAGCTTGGTTTGAATATAATTTAAAAGAACACTTCAAAGGCACTTAAGAATCCACTTCCAAATCCATTTTTATTTGTTAAAAGCTTTCCTTCGTCAGTCTGGAATCTAAAAGTATGAGGTAACCTAAGACCCTCCACAAGATAAAGAGATAACGTATTGTGTCATGAATGTTTTTCAACATAACAAAGCAAGTCATAAAGGTTATTATATATTTGCTTAAACCTCTGCAGTATTTCTATATGTTATTTTTTGAAATAAATGATACGTCAGAGAAGTTCCAAAATCTTATCAAAATATATACATGAATCCGTTATAATACTTTATATATCTCTTTATATTAATATTGGCCTCACTGTGCCAGAAAAATCAATAGGTCGCCTTGTGCGAGCCCTTTTCCTTTGGAGTGTTGGTAAACGTTTGTAGGCTTGCACACAATTTTGACGCCATGGGGCAGCTGCTGATGCCTCCGATGGCTGCAAAGCCTCCAAAGCCTCCGATTGTTGCAGATTCACAGACTGGCGACTGCCAAGGATCGGGGACCAACTTGTAGCTTTGCCACCTCAACGCTGATGAGCAGATGCTGGCCCACGACAATGGCTATGATGATGATGATGACGATGATGATGGAGACTGGGACGGGGACAGGGACAGGGAACGATGATGAAGGAGCAGCGAGGAGCGAGAGATGCAAACATGATATGCGAAATTGCAAATACGTGCATTGTCTGCCGGGAAGGCTAGATCTCCCAGCCCTCCACCTTGTCCTCTCCCTTTTTATTCCCCCAACTGACCGACCACATGCTGATGCAATCTTAAATGCTTGTTCCACATGCGAGGCAATAGATGAAGGAGGGTCTTTCGTACAGGAAGCTACAAGGTACGGCAGTGAGAGAAAAATCGGGTGCGAAATTTCAAGGCCTTGGAGTACGATCTGTATGCAGTCTTAGTTTACCATAAGCTTTATATTTAAAATAAAAGATAAATCCCAACTTAAGGCTTGTTCCCACCTTAACATATTTTATTAATTTTCTTCAGTGCTTTCTAGGCCCCTTACAATTGCCATTACCCAGAGCCCCCTGAAATTCATGGCTGGTTGGCTTCGGTCTGGCTTCATTGATTTGCCTGGGCGGCCAGTCAAGTGTCCATTGAGTAAAAATCGCAGGGCCGGCTCCTCTAAGCCTTGACTTGATTAGTAAGTAACATTATTTCTGCCTGCCGCCGCCGAGGTTTAATGCGAATATCTATCTCCGCGCCGCATGCGAGTGTGAGCCAGTGCCCCTCGGACTCTCTTTGTCCCCCTCAGCTGACATTGAAAATGCTGTTTGGCAGCAAAAAACCCGAGTTGTTAAGTGCTGCATGCTGTTGTCTGCGTCGCTGGGTTGTTAGTGCTAGCCGCTGGCATCTTCGATATTGTTGTAAAACTTGTTAGAAATTTTCTTAAAGGCACAAAGGCGGTGGCCGAAAGAAGGAAGTGTGACAGCAGCAAGCGGCAGCAAGTTTTCCGCCCCGGCGAGTGGGGAGGGGCGAACACAGGAAAGCAATATGTGTTATTATCCCCGTTTGGTTCGCAACGTCTTCCACCGGATCGGGCTGGTGACCCAAAATGCAATCTCCCAAACAAGGATTGAGGATGTGTGACCGTAAACAACTGCGTGGAGCACGGCGAGAGCCAGACTGCGGCCAAATGGGTGGCAGGAATGCGGGGAAAAAAGCGGCGCAGGAGGCGGGGGGATTTTGCGTGTGCATTGAATTGATGGGAATTAGTTGCAAGCGATTGCGTGGAAATGAAGTGCAAAAAACCCAGCTCGTTGATGCCATAGCCGAGAGGATGGCGGAGGGGGCTTCTGCTCTTGCTCTATAAAGGAAAATAGATTTGCAAGCGTCGATAACAAGAGCGGAAAACGCTAGTTGAATAGCTCGACGGAAAGCGGGGAAAATCGGGGCGATTCGGAGGGGCTTTGAGTCGGAAATAAATGTGCAACTGATTTCAATATAAATGCTTATTGTAGGACACAGAACAGAGGGATTCCGATATGCAAAGTGCACTGGGCACTAATGGGCCAAGAAAGTGCAGAATCGCGGGGAAAGAAGGGAGCATTCTTAGGGAAAATGTTGCTTTTGTTGGTGTTTCCTTTAGAAAATATTTGTCAGAGAAAATCTACGTGGAAAATCTTAAGTGAAAAGGTCAAAAGGAAAAAAGAACATGCTTTTATACATATTTCAGGAGATTTAATATGGATATGTTTTGATATATTCTAAAATGAAATAAGTAAGGCTTTATATTTAATTCATTTTCAAGGTAATGCCAATAGAAACTTATAAATTTAAATTCAGGCAAATAAACTATTAAAACTATGAAAATAATTCATGGCATTTACAAATTACAGAGTGCATTTGTTTGAGCAAAACTTCTTTATACTCTTCAAAAATCCTAGCTAACTAACTAAGCTAATAAAACAAGTGCGTTAAGGACCTTTTTAGGTTATTTTTCTCTTCAGTTTGGCCCACTAACAGGACTAGATAATTGCATAAAAATGCCAGGGCTTAAATACTCTTAGTTTGCATTTTTCGCCGACTTGCCTAACTTTAATTATCACTCATTATGGCCCAGCTCCACAGAATAAATGCAATTAATATGCAATTAAATCAAGGCAGACTCACCATCCCCGGTCTTGGATTTCTGGTGCTCCTGGGCCTTCTTGCGCATCTTCTCCGCCAGGTGCTCCTTGTGCTTGCCCACTGTGGGCGGGATGTCGGCCTCGTCCCGGGCAGGCTTGTGTCTTCCATCTGCTCCGCCGATGACATTCCCATTGATGCCGAGGTCCTCGCCCGCCGGCTCGTTCCTCAGAGGCAAGGCAATGGGATCGCCCAGTCCTCCTGCTCCTGCTGCTGCTCCTGGTGCTCCGCCAAGGGCACTGCCCGCCGCACTGCCACCCCCCTCCTGAGAGGCTCTTCGCCGGGTATCGTCCGTGTAGACCAGGAAGGCTATGCAGAACCAGATGGCCAGCAGGAAGAAGACCAGCTTCACAATCGTCGTGGAACGTCGCCGCCAGATGAAGGCCATCTTTGGTTTGTAGGATTTGTGGTTGCTACGGAATGCCGACGACGACGACGACTGCGGCGGCGATGATGATGTTGTTGGTTCCCAGAATGTGCTGATGTCTCACTCTCTCTTTGAGCTTTCACTTAGTTAGAGGCCCACATTGCGTATACGCAACATTAATCAAAGCCTGGCAATGATTTATGATGCAGGATATGTTTTTCTCGTTTTCCAATCGTTCTCTCGTCCTCCCTCTCTCCTCCTGATATGCCTTTTGTCCTCCTGGAAGATATCGTCTGTGGCTGTCAGTCAGTCTGAGCCGCCTGGATATGTGTGAATCGGGTTGAAGAGCGGCTGGATTCTGTGGATGGATGGGAGAAATGTAAAGATACTCATGAGTCTCGGAGGCTTGAAGCACGATGGGTTGAGCGGCAGGACAAGGGCAGGTGAGTGCAATTAATTTGCGGCATTAAGCCATTAAATTGAAAAGCAAATCAAATAATTGAGCCATTAAAGATAATATTGATTTTTGATTTCTGCTGATGAAGCAGCGGCTGCCGCCGCATCTTTATCTCCGTCTAGAAGCCACTGAAGATGCAATTAAGCTCGAAGCTTTTTCAATCTCCGGCCTCGGTACAAACATAAAGCGACAGGCAACATGCAACTAATGTCAATATTATATAATTGCAGCAAAAACCGCATCAGAACTCTGTACCGATCCCCGCCAGATCCCACAAACTCCCTCAGCTTCCTCAGCTCCCGCCATCGCCCATACGCCCCGTTGCCGCAGCCACTTGAGTGGCTGCCAGGTAAATGACATGGACACGCCACTTGAGCCCCAAGCCAGCGAAACAGAACGGGGCATAGTTGGTGGAGTCCATGCCCAAAGCAGGCCAACAACAGGCCGGTCACTGGGAGGAAAATTCGTCCATTAAAATTGAAAAAAATTTCACAAGAAATACTCTAAACTAGAAGCCTAGATTTAATTCAAAATATATATAAATATATATATCTTACAAGTTTAAATTGTATTATTTTATTTTTCACAGTGCATTATAGAGTGGCTTATAGTGCGGAGCCCAAGTGGCTGGCCCACAGAGAGCAAAGTTGCGTGTCAGGTTGGCGCAGCGCATCCACCATCCGCAGTATGAAACGGAAAACAAGAAATTGTGGTTCCTCGCCTGCCTAACCGCAGTTGAATACCCTTCGATGCTAATCCAATTAGCGAGTGAACTGCCCGCGGAGTGGGCTATGTTTGAGTGGCGTATGTTTGAGGTTGCGTTTGATACTGGTTTTCCACTGAATCGGTCCCAGGACTAATCCCTGACCCTGGCCAAACAAACAACTCCTGTCAAACTTGGGCGCTGAAATTCGGTTTGCCATAATCCAGTTAACAGATTTTCCCTACTGATTTTCAATTAGGAAAATGTAGTATTGGTAATTATGTTGGTATTCAATTAAGAAAGCAAATTTAAAGTGAATTATTTTCTTTAGTCAATTATATTGGGCTGTCAGATAAGAATATATAAAGGAAATTTCCTGATGATGTCACTTTCAAAGTCACACAGCCATAACTAGTCCAATATTATACATTTAAGATAAGATAGAGCGTCCAACTGCATTGATGATTAAGGGAATTCCGAATTTCAAACTAGCTTCTCGCACGCCTTGTTTTCATGTATAATTTTCCAAGTGTATGCCCGGTAGCCAAGGCAATTTGCATTATTTTTTTTTTTCATTGGTCAGCCAAGCGATTGCCATGTCTATTAGGGAAAATGTGTGCGAAGGAAAATGAAAATTAATAAACATTAGCCGGGGCCGTGATCGCAACTCATTCAAGGCTCCTTGACCACCGGCCGTTGCAGTTCTGACGGCCCCAAGTAATCGAGTGCACACGATGGCCAGTGGCAAGTGGAAAGCCCCGAGGGAAGCCCGGGAAAACCCTGGGATCAAGGGCCAGGCCAACTTGCGAGCTTATCAATTAGAGCAGGACTGTGGGGAGCGGGGAGAGGAAAGAGAGCCCGGAGCCCTGATTTTCTGCACAGCAAACCGACGATGGCAACTATGTGTGCATACAATAAATACAAGTTAATTACTTCGTGTGCCTTTTGTTATGGCTCGTTGGGTTCAAGTGCCATCCAGGCCGCCCCCTGGCCCTGTGATTTTCCCCTATGCCATGTTGGCAATTTCCGTTGTATGCGCATCTAAATTGAAAACAATAGGAAAGCGGGGGAGAGTCGCTCGCCCGCTTGTTACCAGCATGTCATGTCCTCAGTCAGCTGTAAAAACAGCAACTCACACACAAAACCGGAGTTTGTCCGGGCAAAATAGAGCGATTAAAGTTGGCAGACAGATGGGACGGAGGAGCGGAGGACGGACGTACCCCCTTCGAAAAACCCAATGTTGACATTCGCAATTATTATTTCGGAATGAACCAAAAATACACGATAATTGCCGACACTTTCCATCAATTTTCCCCGCAACCAAATTTAGCATTTATCAGATTCAAGCACACGTCGGCTCCAGTTGCTTATCGATATATAGAATTCCTGACAACTTATAATTGCTGGCTTGTGCGCGGAGAATGTCTGATTATAAATTCGAGGTGGCAATTTCCAATTGCCTCTTAAATTTGTTTATTAATTAAACTACGCGTCTGTCGTTGCGGTATTGGTATTGGTGACTGCGGCGTACGCGGCGAATGCGCAATGTTTGGCTTTCGGATTGGGATTCCAATGGGGATTGGGTTTGGACTTTAAATTTGAATTGCGGCTAGTTGGTAGTCATGGTTATCATAATATTTTATAGGCGTCGTTTTGGGGGCTATGTACAATTCCCAATGCGTATTTAATGCTGGCACTTGGTTCGATTTTTCCCAGCTGCGTTGGTTTTCCACCAAAAACTGCACTTATTTTCATTAGCTAGCTCTCTGATTAAATACGCCAGTAAAATCGGGCTTATTTTGATTCTAGAGAGCTGGCTGTTTTAGGAACCTGCGAATTATTCGTTTAATTGCACTTTAGAACACTTGTAGGTGGAATTGCAGTCGTAAAAATACATATTTATGCATGTAGCATGCGGTGTAATTTAAGCTTTGAAAAACAACCAGGCATGTGGGCTTATCAGGTTTCAAACTAATTCGAAATGTTATTAGTTGCGGCTTAGTTTTAGGCCCAAAAATATCCCATTTCCGTCACGATAATGCACTGAAACTTGGTTTTTCTTTCTTTTTCAGCGATAAGCACAAACAACCTGGAACGAAATTAGAGAAATAGAAAAGCGTGGAGAGGAAGTGACGCTGGCCCTGATAAGTGTTTCCATTGTGGCGCTGACAGGCAGACTTCCCTCTTAATTTTCTCCCCCTGGAGGCTACTTGTCTCGGCTTCACCCTCGTCACCTGTGCTCCTACCTGGGTTTTTGCCTTGTGTTGCGCCTTATCGCCCGGCTAATTGTCTGATAAGCGAGTAGGCCAATTTGTGCGTCCCTGATGAGTCTAGGTAGTGCTCGCTCCGCCTCAGCCTCGGCCTGTCCAGATAAGATACAATTAAGTCGAATGACGGAACACAGGTGAAACAGGGGAAGCGAGAATAGTTCCTCGAAAATTGCTTTTAGTTCGGCCTTAGTTCAACTTATCTATGGCCCACATTAATCAGAGCTTTCTGAAAATAATTGCCCAGATAATTCGTCAAACACTTAACTGCAAATTAAAGCCGTAAAAGAGTGTTGTTGCGGCTTTTCTCGCTAGAAAATCGGTTATAAGAACCTCAAATTACGCGCACACAATGTCCAAGAATTTTTCGCATTTTTTCTTTCGCCAAAGAAAAGAGCAGGAAAATAGGGGGGAAGCAAGAGAAAAGTTTATTGTCGCGGTTTCAGCTTGCTTGCTACTTTTTGAATACTTTTGCCCGGCGATCATTTGTCATTTTCTTATGCAGAAACTTTTTGCGAGGGCCGCAAAAGGAATTTTCCAACGGGGGTGGGAAACATCGCTGTGCATTTTCACGCTGGCTGCGGTTCACACAGTTTATAATCATTATTATTTATGCAGACTTAATCCACAGTTAAAACGCAGCCACAAGGAACTCCCCTGCCGCCGGCAACTGCCTCGTTTAATATTCATTTGCATTCGCTGGCAAATGAAAAGTTTTCAGTTTCTAATGAGTTCCCAGTTCTCGAGTGCATCGAAATGAAGTCGTCAGGTTAGACTTTTGTCCGGACATTGTTCTAGAGATGGAACATCGCTTGAAATGATATCTAAAATATCGCAGAAATCTATTAAACCTCAAGCAAATATCCCGTAAAAAGCAATGATATAATTTCCCTTATTTAATTAAGTAACAAATTTAGTTTTAATCGATTTTTACCCTCAATATAGATAGACACCGAAACCTTTTGCCATACCAAATTCACGCTTAAACTTAGCCGAATTATGTTCCTCCATAAGTCAAGTTCAAGGAGTGGAAACTCAACAGAACGTGTTTGAAAATGGGGGTTAGGCGGGAAAGCGCCGAGGGAAAATGGTGGAAATGGCTGAGAACCCCAGAGCCAGAAAACTGGCAGATGGATGCCACTGCCACTGATGATGATGATGAGGCTGCTGGTGGTGATGCTGCTGCTGCTGCTGCTGGTGCTGGTGCAGCTTCAGTTGCAGTTGCAGCTTGGCTTCGTGGAAAGAAAGTTGCCATGGAGAAAATTTAATCAAAATATTTGCACATCCGCCAGCAGCGCCAAGTTGCCAAGGCGACTAGAATTACCAGTCTAAGAAACAGACCGGGGGAACGGAATGGATTGGATGGGTTTCGCAGACGGAAAGATGGACAGACAGACGCAGGTCTTCTTTCCGAGCAGGTACAGTGGGAATCGCAGCGGAGCCCCGCAAATTGAAATCTCAACGAATGGTAATTGAATTTGACTTGGTCCGTGCTTCTGATGCGGCGAAACCAACTTGATTCCGTGCCAGAAAATATCAGAATTAAATGCTATAATGCTTATTAGCCTTGAGTGTTCTTTTCTTCTCTTTTTTCGGGTTTAAATTTTAAAGATAGTGGAGAGAAAACTAAAATAAAATGTGGGAGGAAAAGGAATTTAAGCTAGAGAATTATTTGGAAGCTTAAACATAAGCGTAAAAGATGATGTATCATTTATTACTTAAAAAGCAGGCAATATACAATTCAACAAAGCTATACTAAAAAAAATGATCTTGGAATATATTAATAACAATTTATAAACGTAAATTTGAAAATATATCAATAGTAACACATTGTCGTTTTCAGCTGACAATTTCGATTTACGTTATATTTATAGAGTTCTGAGCTCATTTTTCAATTTGCTTTGAGCAATGACAAGCTGTCCGGTTAATGCTTTGCAAATACTGAGATCACTTTCGTTTGTTTAGTTCTTTGCCATGAAATTCTGCTAGCCGGATCTTGAGACCTCTAACATTAGCCTCTCACATTTCTCTAATTTCTCAAGTCCCTGTAGGCCAGGGCCTACTGTATTTGCCTTTGCTGGCAGAACTCCTTTTGGGCATTTGGTTCATGTCACGGAAACCAGTCAAACCTCATTTGCGATGGCAAATGCAACCGGCGCGACTTCTTCATCTCAATCTTCAACTTCATCTGCGAGCGGTGCATCATGAAGTGCTTTTTATTTTCTTGTATTTTCATTTTTTTTTACTTTCTGCCGCACAGCCTCTTTGGACTGGTTGTTGTTGTCTTTGACAATTATTTACCGTTGGCGCTTAACTGTTAATTTGCGAGGCAGGTAACCAGTTCGGTCCAGGACCAGTTCCAGATGCATCCTCCAGATGGAGCTGAAGCTGAAGCTGGAGCTGCAGCTCTTGATCTTGCGCTCCCCGCCGACAATTGGTGGCATGCCACGCATTTTTTATGGCTCTTAATTTGACAAACGGGGGCAGCACGAATGCCTTTCGCCGCCGCACATGTGGAAAATGTAATTAAATGCTTTTTCTCTAACATCTGTGCTCGAGCGCTCTTTTTGTGTGCACTTTTCATTGTTCGAAAATAAATTACAGGATGAGTGTGCAGGGGCTATTAAAGTGCAATTAAATAATTGCCAGCCGGCAAGATTCATGGCCGTCTTTCCGTCTTTCTCTCTTGAGGATAACAGCTTTATTGTCAATTTGCATGGAGTGTAATTAGGGTTTTTTTTGGAAAGTTTTGACCCAAACTACAGCTAGAATTGCCTGGGATCTCATAGGTTGAACGAACCTAGACGACAGCCTCGTCTGTGATAGCATCATCATCATTATCGGATCGTCATAAAACCAGAAATCAAATCAAATTATTTGTTTTCCCATTTCTTCGTAGCCGTTGCCTTTGCCGGACTTGATTTGATAATCTGGCCGCAAATCGTTTCCTTTGTTGCCATCAAAACTTGTCAAAAAGTTGGGCTAGATTTTTGCCTAATTCATTCGGCAAACTGTCCAAAAGAAACTTGCCAAACTTGTTGGTTGTTGGTGGTTGCTGGTCGCTGCCCAACCCAGAAAAAACACAGACTGCTAATGAAATCCGAGAAGAATTCAGGGGAAACGTAATCAGAATTCCCCAGATTCAGATTCAGATTCAGCTCAGATTCAGCCACAGCTTCGGTTCGCTGGACCAACCGAGTTCTGTGCTCTGCTCTGCTCTGCTCTGATTCCATTTTGGCAATTTTTTCATTGGCCTTTTCGGCTGACCTTGCACTTGCACAACCAAAAAACAAGGTCAGCATTCCGCTGTCTAATGCCTTGCCAGAAACAACCCCGAGAAACCACAAACTAATTTGAGGGTCAAAAAAAGTTGTTGGCCAACAAGAAAATAAATGCTGGAAAAGTGCATAACAAATCAAGCGAAAAAGAACCAAGTTTAATGCGGAATTCGATTCGAATAAAACTTGAAATGAGCCGCAAGGAAATCAATTGTTCATTTGCATATGCATGCATTTCCCATGCATTTTCCACCTGCAGTGTCCACCCCTCTTCCCCTCCCCGCCACGTGGCATTTCCCTCTGTTTTATTGTACGACCCCAATATTTATTTGTTTGCCTTTTCCCGGCAGTTTCAGTCCGAAAGTCAAAGCCATTCCGGAGGCCCTCGCCTCCATTTCCATTTCATGCCATTTTTCAACCTGACCGTTCGGCGGCATCTTCACGATTTTCACGGTTCTTTTCGTTTTTCCCCTTGCTCGGTGGTGCTTTTTTTTCTCGTAGTTTATTCCTGCTTTTCGGCCTTTTCGGCTTTTGTTTGAGTTTCGATTTTTGTTGGTCCTCCGTGCACTTCAGAGCGGGAATTGCATTTTGCCGCTTTCAATTCGCTTGGCCCTTGGCCAGTCTGGCCAACAACTTTGCCAAATTGAATAAGAAACTAATTTTCAACAAACTGAAATATGTTTGCCTTTAAAACTTGGGAGTATGAGACTACAGAGTACCAATTAATTCAGGTGGTAGAACAAAAGAAACCATGCTTAGAGTCCTAGCAAATAATTGAATTATTAATTAGCTGAATAAAAATAAAAAAAAGTGCATATAAATGCAAGCTCACACTTGGCCTAAGTACGGCCAGCTTGTCTAACCTTCACGACTAAAATACTTTAATAACATATCTAAATTTAGTTCCCAATTGTATACTGGATGGATTTATAACTTGTAAACAAAAATTCTCCAAAAGTAGTCTGCGGCCTCTCATGTTAATCAATGTGACCCTGATATAAGTTAGCACCTTTGTAAGTAGAGCAAGAGATTTGCGGCTTTTTTCCATAAGCCTCATTCCCATATACCCTATACCTAAATTAACAAAAACTCACTAACAAACAAACATTTCACAAAACTGTTTGCCCAACTAGTCAAAAAGAATGAACCACACGCAAAAAGTTATCGGCGTTAATTCTGTTTGTTCAGGTTCAGTCATAGCAAACAAAAACACTAAAAACAAAGCACCAGCGAGGGCGGAGGGAAATTAATTTATTACTTGCAGCAGGACCTGCAATGGCCTGAAAAAAGGGGCGAAAAAGGGCGGGAAGGCGGCGAGGAAAGTACGGGGCTCGTAAACAGATTTAGATTTAATCAAATGATAGCCCAGAGCTAGATTTGAGTTGTGAGCGGCTGCTGAATTCGGTAATACACTCAATATATTTCAATGTGGCAGCTCGATTAAATATTCGACACCATGGCAGCGGGAATATCCCGGGCAGATTGGCAGCAGGACGGAAGGACACCAGGACGGCGACACAGCAGGCCGGATGGTGGAAAAATGTTTTGTGAAACATGAGAAATGGCAACAGATTTGGCCCACACATGCACCCAGAGCCTTTTAGCCGTATAAACTATCATCGTGAGATTTTTTATATGGCATTTTCTTTTGGGGTCACCAACGGACGACAGGACATATATTTTATTTCTCCCTTTTTTTATTGCTCCTTTTTTCGGGGCAGATAATTCGGTTGCGTTGTGGCGGAAAATGAAAATCGGTAGAGGTCTAGGAAAAATCGAAAATGTTACGCCTGAAAATTGCCTGTCAAATGACAAAAATGGTTTCATTTCCCCTATATATGTATATGTGTGTGTTTGTGTGGGAGTCCCTTCTCACCCCTTTGCCGTTCCCTAAATGCTGTTGGTCATTTTTCCCCGTCTAGGCTTATAACATGCTCCCATTATATATATTTTTTCCACTTTGTCCTTTTTCCGACTGCTCATTTCGGCCGGGCCGGCAGCAGATTAGGCCGCACATTTTGTGGTCAAGAAAGGATAAAAGTTGTGGAACTAGAAGAAATTGAAAATAACATTTGTTGGAATTTTCGCTAAGGTTTTCCGTTGCCTTTTCCATGTCCAACAATTTGCTCGCAGCCAAAGTTTTTATATATATATATTTTTTTCGCAAAGGTCAAGCGAAGGGGAAATGGAGATGAGGCAAATTAGATCATAAATGATATTGCATAAAAAGTTTATGGAAATTGGACGGGCTTTGAACTTGTCAGGAAGTTGGTTTGTTATGGCAAGAATTTTGTGCCAACTTTAAAGTTGAACTTGAGAAACAAATATTTTCTGGGAAAAGTTTTCAAGAGTAGATTCTTATGAATTCAGCTTTGATTTATAAAATAAATTATTTCAAAAATTCAGCTAAGAAATATTTTATATTTCATTGTTTTATATTATTTTACACCGCTTCTCGCCAGATAATTTTTTTAATTAGTCAGTGCTTAAATCCTGCAGGCTGTCAATTAAAATTGATTGGCAAATGTGTTTACCCTTGCTAGACCCCCGGTAATGTACTTTTCAGGCCCAGTTTCTCATTAAATCTATTTGCACTGCTCCCGTATTAATTCGGTTCGTTAGGGCAAAATCAATTTGGAATCCCCTGGGAGCTTCGGCCTCCACTGTGGACGAGGACCAGGATCCTGAACCCTCGAGCATCCTCCCTGTCGCCTCGCCCAGCAAACACATCTTGTATTTCACTGGTGGATTACGCTCCTTGCACGTTGGCTATATGGCAATTACAAACTGCTTAAAAGCAAATAAATCCCTGCCAGGCAATTGCATCGACGCTGGCCAAAGGATAACGAGTATTTGTGGGGCACAGGCTGCCGCCCATAAGTACATATATATAAACATTTGCCGCTCCATTTAATGAGGAGACTGCAGGAGGAGCAACACATCCAACAACAGGGAACCGAGAAATATTTCAGCTGCTAGCAGCTCGTTATCGGCGGAGCTGGATCTAGATCCGGGCGACATAAAACTGTCAAAAGTCGCCTATATAAATCGCTAAACTAAATGCCTTTCATAGTTTAATGTCACCTCAAGGGATTTGAGAGAGCGAAAGGATGGATCTGTGGAGGGCCAGACAACGTGTCTCTATCCACGTCCAGCATCCACGCCTCGTTGTCATTAAAACCGAATGAATTATGCAGTAGCCCAAGTGAACTACTTGCAGTCCGCCCTTGGACAACACGGCAGAAAAGGGCACAGAGAAAAATAGTATGCTGCTTTTTGTATGCAATTTTTGAACTTTAAAAATAGTAAGAAAGCTTAAGAACAAAGCTGAAAACTTGGGCTGGCAGTATAATTTTCGTCTGTCCAGCTTGGCTTAAGTAGCAACAGGCCACCAAAATCAACTTTAAATATAAGTTTATAAAACTAAATTCGTATAGAATAATAACAAAGATATTTTATAGCAAATGTACTTAAATTTAGCTCAGTGCAGAGAGCACTAGAGACCTAAACAGGACAGAATTAAAAAAAAAAGCGAAAAGCTTTAGAGCAGTTGACCAGTTCTTGTCGCGACTGCAGTTTGTTTGTTGTTTTAATTAACTAATTAAGATTTTTCTATGTCGCGCCTAGGTAGAAGAAGCAGTCGCCCAAGTCTAAGGAATGCCTGCATTATTTGTTGCCGCCGAGTTGCTAAGGACCCAATTAACCTTTTATGGCCATTTGGCACAATAACGAGGCCAAGAGCGAGAGCAGGGCCCGACGACTTGGAGGCACACAAAAAAGTTAAGGAAAATAAATATAGAAGGCAGCAGTGGCAGCAGCAGCAGCAGCCCAACACAATCGAGACAATGAAACCTGGTCTTGGGCCAGTTAGTTGGCCGTAAGTAGCCGGCCATGTTCAGTGAAATTGTTAGCCATATTTGGCGCACAAAACAATGGCTATCATAAATTCCAGCTACAAATTGACATTGAAAATTTGTTTGCCTTCCCCTCTCCTCTGGTGCGGGGACTTACCTGTGCATTTGGTTTCCTCCACCAGCTTCCTTGGGCTTCCCTTCTCAGTGCTTGCTTGGAGCGTGACGACAAGAGCTGCAATTACACAGAAAAATTATGCACACAAAATATTAGTTAAAGCTGCGATAAATAGCCGCACTATCAACAAGATAGTGGAGAGCTTGTGTTTATAGATTACTATGCATTTAATTATTTCTGTAAGGCAGTGAGAGAATTTATGGCACTGGCTCCATATGTTTTGTCGGGTAAGTTTTCATTTCCGCTTTGGCCACGCATGTGGAAAATTTCCCATAATAATGGTAGGCCGGTTTAATTTTAGCCAGGGAATTATTTTGTATAATAATGAAAAAAATATTTACAATTTATTGCTTATGAATTATTATTTGAGAAGCTTTCCCAGGACTTAGCCAGAACATTTAGGAGGATTATTAACGGCGTGTGGCTAAAGTGATTAGTCGTGGAATATAAATTGATTAAATTATTCAAGAGTAGTTTTAATTATTCATTATAAAAAGCTAAATGCCGGTAAATTCTAAGTAAGCTCATTGATTTTCCCAACATTTGTTTCCCTAATTTATAATATATTTGCTGGAAATGCATGCAGTTATCCTACAATTAAATAATGTTTGAACATCTATCTACCCTATAATTTTCCTGGTCCACATATTAAGCCTTTCTTATTAGGCAGGAAAATTCCTTGAGGACCGTACAAGATTCTTGAACGTTTTCCAAACATTTTCGTTTTGGGTCACTGGCTAATCAATGTGGTTTAGTGTCCCCCCAACGGGCTTTCCGACTCCGGCATTTTCTCTTCGCCACTTAGCCTGGCTTTCTCCCCGAGTTTAATTCAAACGCCCACATACTATATATTATCGCATATTTTTCCTGCTTTTTCGCCACTTTTCCCATTCCTCGCCGCCCTACCCCGCCCGAGTGTCGAACCGGTTAGGTGTTGGCCGTTGTCTGCAGCTACTTCAGGGTACACGGGGACAGGGCGGCCTCTCGGACAGACTGCTTTGGCAGAGAACTCCGATCCAATCGCATGACGTAGGGGGCAGAGTGTGGGCAGCAGGCGAGTGTGTGTGTTTGTGTACGGGGATTCGGTGACCAACTCACCCAGATAGATGGGCAAAGTCCCATCTCGTCGACACATCTGTGGGCTAATTGAAATGGCAGCACTAATTAGCGATGCTTTAGCCAGAGACCGTATGCAGTTTCCCCTAGCAACGAGTGGCAGTATCCGAAAAGGAGATAAATCCCAAGGCAACAGAGAACAGAAGCGAAAACTAAATGTTGTGGCGATCAGATCGCCTTTAAGCTGCTTACAGAAATCGACCACCCAAACTCGGCTGCAAACATCCAAGGGCCCGTGGCAGTTCATTAAGGTAAATGGTGGTCCATAAACTTTAAGCCGATTACAAGAACGATTCCCGGCCGACGAAAGGTGTTCTGTTCTCTAGCTCTCCCTCTCTGCCCAAAATAAATGGCGTAAATTATTTGCTAATGATCGCCGGACAAAGTGCCGGGGTTACGTCATGGGGGCCAGGGGCCCCATCATCATCATCTCTGGTTAATTTTGTGCAATTGTCTTGAACCGTTTCGAGTGTGTTCAATGCTATATCCCGCATAATCATCGATGAGCGAAGGTCGTGTGGCCATAACTACACACGCGAGGCTTCTTTGCTGTGCGAGTATTAACTAAAGTCGGAGCGCGTTGATTTACATAGCTGGAAAACCAGTTATCACCACATACTGGGGCCTCGTCATCTCGTCGTTGAGTTAAGATCTCGGTTTTGAAATATTTGAGGCTTAGACAGAACCGCCTCCCTGAGATTCTTTGCACTTAAAGAACCCCTCGAGAGTCCAGGCAATTTAATTACAATACAATAAACATTTTGCCAGCCAAACACAAAGCACTAAAAATGCCAGGCAATGATTCCGCCCAAGTTGTTTTCGCGTTGGAAAAATTCTAATTATGTGCGGAACTACCAGGCACTGGAATGGCCTTTATCCTCTCCTCTCTCTCGCCCCACACAACTCCAGGCTCCGGCTGCCAAGGGACAGGGATTGGTTGCCGGGGAATGCCAGCTGCAGGAGAGATGCAGTCCCAGGAATTGCAAAATCATGCAATTTGTGGGCACTTCGAATGCAATCAACAAAACTGTTTGATTTATGATCATTTGCAGTTTGCACTAATTTTTCAAATCACAAAAGGCAACGGCAACAACAAAACCCACAAAACCTGACTAGGCACAAAAATTAATCATAGCAGAGCGGCACACAACGAGATAGGAAGGCCGAGGATGGATATATTGGGACACAGAGGAGGCAGTCATGAAGGATGGGGCCCAAGGAATCATTACAATCAATAACTAAAATCGATTTGGGCCTTCAAAGGTCTTCAGTAGCCGTTCGGTTGCCAATAGATGTGGGCTCGTGACACGAGGAAAACTACTAGGAACTAGAAAATGTTTAGAAAGGACAGCAAAGAAAAATCTGGTAAACTATACATGCAACTGAATATCTAGTGAATTACTAAAACATTTTCGAACCCATTATCTGAAAATCTTTATCAAGTTTCAAGTCCTAAAAGATCTTACAAATCGTGTAACTTGGACCCATCTCCAGCACTCCATAGAAATAGGCAGAGACCTGAGGCTCCGAGTTAAGACTTGTAATTATGCGAAGACTTCCTCTACCATCCGGGGACCATCCTCCTTTTGGAACCGGCAGGACCCGCCGGCCTTCTTCTGGAAGCCCCCTTTTTTGCATTGTGATAAACGAGCAGCTTTCCCTTGGCCTAGACTTTGGAGCGATCGCTCTTTGCAACATCTTCATTATGAATTATGCGACTCGCAGTTTCTCAGCTTTCGCGGTTCCCCAGTCTCGCCAGTTCTCAAGTTCTTTAGTTTCCCATTCCCATTCCCAGACCCGTTCCCATGGGACATAACTTTTGTTTTATCACCCCAAACGAGGCAAGGACTTATCTCTGAAACTTTTGCCAGCATGCTGCAACTAATTACATAAAGCGACACGTGCATGTTGTAATTTTATTTGTTACAGCTCGAAATTGGCATGAATTTGCTAATTAGCTGCGATTGTAAAAGTTTCACTAACGTTGGCCTTGTTGAGCCTTGCTACTGCACCGCCCTGAATCAGCCAGCAGCTGCGTGGGCTGCAGTATCGGTATCTGTATCTCTCAAAGTTTGCGAAAGATACTTTGCAGCTACTAGATACATAAAGTCAGGGCTTGAAGTCAAATGAAAGTCGGAAACATACAGTAGGTTTATTGAAGTTCTATTAATGCTTGCTAACTAACTAGAATTTGGTATAAATATTTATGAATTTACCCAAGTTCAAAGCCACCATAAAAAGCTTATTAACCTTTATTACCGTTTTTACTTTGCTTTTATTTATTTAACCTTCTTTTTTACGAGACTAACAATAAGTGTTTCAAATCTTAAACTAAAATCTAATTAGCAGTCATGTAGACTGGAACAGTAAAATATAGATAAATTTATCAGTCACAAAGCTGACTCAAGGTATCAACTCTTTATTTCACTTTAAATTTCAGCGAAGATATATTTAGCTTTGATTTATAAACAAAAACCAAGTACCTTGAAAGTAAACCTCGTGGCATATCAAAATCTTATCTTCAAACAAATAAAGAAAAACTTCAGAACTCATAACGTCATTTATCATATCAATCACCAAACTAATATGGAATTCCATGAAATAGCCTGACAGCTTCGACAGACCATCCATCGATATCAAAGTCGATGGGGAAAAAAATAAACATATTGACTGATCAGGCACGTGCATATTTCTGCGATAAATTCAACAAATGTTGAGAGACTTGCGGACAGTAAGAACATGCTTGTAAACTCATCGCACTCGATATTGCAATATTTGCATACATTCATTACGGGCACAGCAAACCCCAATATTTGCACCTTGCCACAATTCTTTGTCTGTTTCGCATTTACTTTACTTTTAAATATATATATTTCGTTGACAAATATTTGACCATTCGCTGCCAAAAATGTTTACATTTATTTAAATTTATGCAACTGCTGTGCAAAGGTCATTCTTTTCAGTTTAAAACGGATGTTTTTTGTTATTTTCGGGGAATTGTAAACCGGTTCCTGCACATCAAATATCAAATTTGATAAAAGGAATTTTTTTAAATGAATTTGAACATTGCCATCAGCAGCGCACAGAATGGTAATCGAACTGATGACAAAAACGTTACCCTAAATAAAACATTCCAAACATTTATCGCATTTATTTATTGATGTTACCAGCATGGCAAACACTATTTTCCAATAAATATGAAAACAAAAACAAACCCATACAGCCTTGGGGGCCAAGCGACAGTGAAAGTGATCCAACGATGACGATGGCCACGGCAGATGATGATGGTGGCAAAAACTGAATGAATGAATGAATAAGCCAGAGCCACCAGCATTGATGGAGCGGGCATTAACTTTACATAACTTCAAACAAAACAAAAAATTAGCCAAAGTTCAAAAGAAAAAACGAGAGGCAAAAAAAGTATATAATAATCATGGCTTATGAAAGATGGAACGGGAAATGTTCCGTGAATGTTGTGATAAAAGTTATGTAAATAAAAGCATTCAAAAGAATTATCCAACCCGAATGGAGGGGGTTTTAAACAAAGTGTAATTACTTCATAGATAAGGATAATTATATATTATGCACAATCTGGGTTGCAATTTGTAAAGGAGAACAAATGTTTATGGGAAATCATCCAGAAATTAGCGGCCCATGGTGCTATATTTAACCCAGCACTAATTTTTAGTGCACATGCCTAGTTAAACATTTTAATGTAGCAATTTCCACGGAAATTACTGACCCACAATGTGGCGTAATAAAAATATACTTTTAATGAGGACCGAAAATAGAAGCACTATATCTACTCTTTCAGAGGATAAATATTACTACATACATATTGATTGATTTCCATTTAATTATCTGCAAAACCATGCATTTTATATACCAAAATATCTGCTTAACTAACTTAGTCTCTGGTGTTATATTTAGACTGCAATTATTTTAGTACACATACGCAGGCGCTTAACGAAAATGCCAATTTCCACCGAAATAACTTAATTATATCAACGGCTCGGTGGAAAATATGCAGCTATAACAGCTTAATTTGAATTAATTTACAGCTCCAGTTGGTTAAACCGTAATTGCAGCAGCACAAAGATATTCCACCCGCCGCGATGTTGTTTTTAATTATTTTTTGTTCAAACTTTCTTTGTTTATAAACAAAACAAAAAAAATGGAAAACAACAAATATAATTAGAGTGCTCAACATGCTGGAGCAACAACAAAATAAAAAAGAGAAGCACAGGTGCCCTCGGAAAATAAACAAAGGAAAGAAAGAGCCGGCAATGGGGAGAGAGTGAATGAGAGGAGGCGAGACTGGCATAAGCAAATAGCTGTAAAAATCTCCAAAAGGTAATCAGACGGTTGTTCACCTGGTCTTTGGGTTTTCGGTTCGGTTTCTGGTCTCGGTCCCTGGTCACCTCAACACCTTGTGGACCGTGCCCAGTTCGCTGTTACTGTCCGCTTTATTTGCTTATGTTTTTTATATATTCTTTGCTGTGTTCTCTTTTTTTTTATACACTTTGTGTTTGGTTAATTCCCAACGTGCCTGGCATTCCGCGATGCCAGGGAGTTGCGGCTGTCCATGTCAATTTGAATGCCTTTTTGTGGGGAGTTTTCAAATTATACATTTATCTGCGCGTATATCTGTAACACATTTTTGCGGGTGTTGATTACCCGGCGTCGGCGACCCACATAACCACTGACAACCGAACGCGACGCGGCTCCATCTAATTAAGTTTGCAACACACACTCACGCCGAGAGAAGAGAAAAAAGATTACAAAAATCTGAGAAAAATCAGAGAAAACCTGGCAAGATCCGATGAAGCAGCCGCCTAATTACGGCTCAATCAACTGGGCCCGCAACGCCGGCAGTTGGCACTCGAATCAGCTGCAGGGCTCGGAAAATTGCCTCATGGCGCACCATCCAACCATCCGTCCATCCGATGGGTTACCTAACTTCCAGCTTAATGACTTCACTAAAGCCCCAGTCGAAGGCCCAGACTCCCTACCGACTTTGGTGGCATGCTTTAAATATTTTGCGGCACCTGAATGCATTTTACAAATTTTTCTGTTGCAACTCGCAAACCTGTGATAAATTGCAGTCGCCGGTGAGTACAGCCTGTTTCATTTTCAGGTTTAACCCACTGCTGCCTCGGCTGCTGCTGCTGCTGCTGCTGCTGCTGCTGCTCTTTCATCAGACTGACATTTTCTGGTTAGGCTGACTCATGAACTGCACCTTCGCCACAGCCTATAGGCCCGGCATTAACCATTAACATTTCAGGCCCAACAGCTGAGCGATTGCACGCAAAAAAGTTGTCAAATATTTGTTTGAAAAGAAAACAGATTTTGAATCAACATTCAGCATCAATTTGTTTGAAGCTGAGGGCTGGCACGGAAAATAATTTATTAAAAATTTAATAAATTGTCTTAAAGGTTATTTTTCCTAATATAGTTTTCTTGATTTAATGATATTTTTTCTGAAAATTATTATAGTTTTTCCCGATCTAGTTCCATAATTTTCTGCCCGTGCAGATGCTGCCTTTGAAGATGGTAAAATGAAGGTGGGGAAGCTGTCATCATCGTCTGCATTTGCATTTGAAAGTGTCGATGCGAGATGTAGAGGGTGAAAGAAGTGGAAAAATTGTGGCTAGATGAGTGGGTTTCCCCAGAAATCGAGGGGGTATAACTACTATCATATAGAAGGGGATCCAAGCTAAACCTCATCGCCGATTGTGTGTGGCTGTTGTTGCGGCCGTTTTGTATTAATGATGATGCAACATTGTAACGGACGGTATATGTCCTTCGAGGTACTCTCTGTCTACTAAAGGATGCCAGCTGTTGCCTTTCCTAGAGCGTGGAAAGGGTCCTATGAAATCGACATATAGCCGCTGAAATGGTCTTTCGCTAGTAGCTTGACTTCCCATTGGCGGTTTGAGGCCAACAGTCGGGACTTTGGAAGTTCGACATAATTCACATCGGGCTATATATTCGCGAACGTCTGTAGCCATTCGTGGCCAGAAGAAGCTTCGTCGAATTCTTTCTAAACACTTGGCGACTCCGCAATGAGCAGACGATGGTTGGTCATGATTGGAGCGAATCACTTCCGTTCTAAGCTCAAAAGGGACGAATAATTTCCAATCCTCATCCTGGTTTTCTGAGGTGGGAAAAGAGGTCCGATGGTATAAATAATTATCGACTATTTGAAAATCTGGTAAATTAGCATCCTTAAACTTTTTCTTGAGTGCAGTATACTCATCGGATTGAAATGCTTGGGATTCCAAATCTATTCTGGGCAAAGTTTCGAATTCAATCGCAGAGATTGGCTCTTCGTCCTCAAATGATCGCGATAATGCATCGGGAACTACGTTTTCGCATCCTTTGCGATGCTCTATGTCGAATGTAAACCCTTGGAGCTTAATGGCCCATCTGGCCAGTCGGCCACTGAGGTCCGATTGGTTCATCAACCAGCGAAGGCTTGCATGATCAGTTACGATCTTAAAAGGGTGACC
>VNJU01002949.1:0-10632 GCA_008042675.1 Drosophila seguyi | reverse complement strand
TGTCATAGGCGTCGACTTGCTGAAATTGGCTTTTGTACAGCGCAAAAAAAAAAGAAAGTGGGGCGGGGGGAGATAGCTGGCGGAAGCGGGGCTAAAATGCCAACCAACAATAGCTAAATGCAAAAATATTTTTCGCACAAATCGTTGTCGACGCAGCTCGCTGGCTCCCGTTCCCAGCTTTTTGTATTCAATTTATGAGGCCCAGTTTTATGGGTGGATAGAGGGCACACACACAAAAACTAATGACGGAACGTTTGATTTTGACGTTTTTATTGATTTGTGAAGTGGTGCACTCTGCATGCATGTTAAATGTACAGTTGCAGGCAAGGAAATAGGTGCAGAAAGGGATAATAAAATGTTATAAAAATCATTTCATAAAAAAGAAAAGTTTAGAAATGATACAAGAAATTTGAAGAACTCACAATTGAAATTAAAACCATAAATAGTCTCTACTTAAATTAACTCTTATTTAAAAACTCTCTAGAATTTTTACTTTTATTTCTACTAATATTTTGACCTCGTCTGTTTAAATGCTTTTATGCTGGCCCATAAAAAGATATATATTTGGAATATAGGGAATGCAACTGACTGTGGCATGTCCCCGTAATGAGGCCCAAAGTGCCTGTCGAATTGCATTCAAAAATTTATTCTAACAAAATTTGTTTAGCCCCAAAAATAATTTCAATCCTTCTCACATCTATTTTGATATTTGCCATCGAAATAAGCTTTTTTTTTTAGAGAGAGAAATGCAAACATTGATGTTTAAGCGTTCAGCAAGTTGCATTTTTTTTGGGGGAAACTGGCAATCGGTTTGTTTTTTCCTCGATTTTGTTTGATTTTCGTTTTTTTTTGTCTGTCTGAAAATCTGTTCAGACACATCTGCGCCACCTTTCTGGAAATGTTCCAGACAAATCTGAGTTATGGTTAATGTCTGGGGACAGTGAGGAACAGAAAAATATGAAAAAAAGAAATGCAACTTCAATGCATTTGGATTTTTAGAAAAATACTTAAGAGAAAGCAATGGTAAAAGATCAATAAATAATTTTTAAACAGATATATATTAATATACAAGTATATACAAAAAATATAAATTTATTTCAAATAATAAATTTATATTTTAAACCCCTAATAATATTTAATATTTTGGCTTAGAACTTTGCTTTAAAGTTTAAACCTAAATAAAAATTGTCTTTGAAATTGCCCACTTAAAAAGAGATATAAATGCCAGACATTATTGAAATACTCGAACAATGCCACTATATATTTGATTTCATTTTTCTTTTATTATTCAAACCATCAAAAATGCATAAATGTCAGCGTGTGCCGTTAACAAAGAAAGAACGAAGTACATGAAAAAAATAAAAAAAAAATCTGTAGAATATATTGTAGTGCCCAGCCAAGCGACGATACATGGCCAGTAGGAGCAACAAGACCCCAGCACGGGTGCCAGGAGCAGCATCAGCAGCATCAGCAGCAGCATCAGTGGCCGCAACAACAAGGACAACAACGAAAAATCTTTCAATAAAACAATTTACTCAATTGGCTCAATGACTCGACGCGACTTTGGAGTTGTTCCTTTTTATACTATTTTCTATTTTATTTTCCACCGCCATGGCTTTTTTTGTTTTGTTTGCAGTTTTTATGAGGCAGCCACGGCGTGGGCGGCAGACAAAGGCAAAAGAAGGGAGTTACGGGGGGGGGTGGAGAGGTAAATTCTATTTAGTTATGTGGCTTGCTACATAGAACATGGCGACAACAATAAAGGAGAGATTTTGGTGGAGTTAGCAAGTCAAGTTGCAAAAATATGCGACTTCAAAAATACCTCTGGATTTTTTTTTTAAGAATAATTCCATAAAAATATTGAAGATTATTGTATTTTTTTTTTAATATAAAAATATATGTTGAAGATATTTTTTAAAATAAGGATTAAAGGTATACATTAAAAGCAGAGCATATGTTCTGCATTAGAATTCCCAACTACGATGTTAGTCGATTTGAAATGTTTGTTTTTTTTTTATAGAAATAATTTAAATTGTTTTTTAACTTATATATATTGTCAAGTAATTTTTGGGAAAAAAAATGTTTAAAAACAATATTATATAATTTTTTTTTTTTTTTAAACTAAATTTTAATTTATAATATATTTCAATTTTCTGTATTTTGAGTTTGAAAAATGTCAAAACATTTTTGTTTTATACAAAATTGCTTGTATCTCCTCTTATAAATACAAACAATTTTCTATTTAATAATACCCATACCTATATACCCTTCGAGTACCTTTAAGTACAGGGTATCAAAAAGCCCATGGGGCTGCACTTTTTATGTGTCCGCTGACGGCGTCACCGTCGCCGCCTACTACACATTTCCATTTCCCTTTGCTCCGACAGCTTTATACTCTGCATCTTCTTTCTTTTTTTTTTTTTGTGTTTAACTTCTTTCAATTTTGCCAATATTTCTACAGTTTTTATTTCCCTACCTGGGGTGTGTGTTGCACCCCTCGTGTCTATGTCCTGTGTATTGCATGTGTGTCGTTGTCGCTCGGCGCCATTGTGTCCTTGCGCCATCATCCTGCCACCAGAAGTACCTCGCCGCCCGGATCACCGCTCGCCGCTCTCCCCGCTCTCCCCTCTCTGTGTACTGTTTCAATTTAGCGCATGTCGTCATAGCAGCCATTGATGCATAAATAATGGAGATGGTGTGTGTGTGTGTGTGTGGGTGGCATTGCAGGGAGTGTACCGTTTTGTTGGACTAGCTTTAACTGTCAGTCAGTCAGTCTGGCAGGCGCTAGCTTCTGTTTTTTCCTTGTATTTTTTTTTTTTGTTCCTGTGTCCTGTGTCCCGTGTCCCCAAACTCGCAGGATCAGTTTCCCTGTAACTGCATTTTTAGGTAGATATTCCAGTTTCTTTATACACTCGCTTCTCTCTCTCTTTCGCTGTGCTTTTGTTTGTCCTTGTCTGCTGAGCCATTCAGAATTGTCGCTTTATTTGCCATTCAAAACAATTTTTATCGATTTCCCTGTGCAGCGCGCTGTGCGAGATGTCAAAATGGGATTCAATGGGGTTTATACAGTTTAAGGTTGACACCTTAAAAAACATTTAACGTCAAACGGGGACTTTTAAGCGGTGAGCAGCAAGAGAAATTTACAAAGTAAATGTTTTTTCTAGGAATTTATTATAAATTATGATATTTTAAATAAAAGTTTAAGCTTTAAAGTATGAAACTAATCAAGGCTCTCATTGAGAATGTCAAGGGACACTTTAAAAGTGCTTTCAGTTAGTAGGCAGCGTGGCCTTAACACCCAGCTCGCATTTGGCTGTCGAATGTTCCTGAATTATCCACTAATAATTGCCCTACGAGCAGAGAGGGAGACTGAAATTTGAAAGCATTCCATTCGAATTTCCATTGAATTTTCGCAATTTCCCACCTACCTTTGCCAGCTCACTGGGCACACGCTGCGTATGCGTGATATGCCTGTATGCTAACAATCAACGAGCCCGAGAATTGAGCTGGCTCCCGACCCACCTGTCTGTGGATAAAGGTCAAAACTAGGGGGTTTCTTGGGGAGGAGCAGCTGTGAGCAGAGGAAAATCGAGGAAAACAGAAGCTGCTGCAGCTCAAAAACTCAATTAAAATGCCTACGACAAGTGAGTGAGTGGCTGACTGTGTGTGCTGGGACTCAAGTCTATTAGCCAGTTCCGAAAAACCCAAATTCAACCAAAACCAGTCGGCCAATTAAATTTTGCAATACAATTTACGCATGACTCTGCACGCAAAAATCTGCACAAAAAGCTATTAGACAAATTAAATTATTATTTAAATTAAGGCAGAGAGAGGAGAAATCAGATTTGAAGTACTCGCAAATATTTTCGAGTATAAGCAAGTGGTTGAAATATATTCACAGACTGTAAAACGAAAACCAAACAAAATCGGTTATAGGCAACAGGGCTGAAAGACGACAATGCGCTTACGGCCAAATACATTTGCCACAAAACGGTTACAAAAGATATTCTCAGCTTTTTGTAAAATTATTCAGATTTTGCATGGATGCAAGGAATGTTGAGGATAACCATAGGTGTAGATGACTTCAAACCAAATTGTTATTGCAGGATAAAAGGCAAATGAAGCTTATTTGTGCAAAGTAAATATACAAGAGATTGTGCTTATAGTTTATGAATTAAATCTTTTATTTAAATTAATATTTTTGGTAAATCAGCTGCCTTATTTCAAGCTTTCTTTCCCATCATTTTCTCCTGTATACATAAATACCAAATCATTATTTAATGTTCCACAAATATTATCATTTAAACATAATTATTTCCAGCATCTATACCTGCACACATATATACTTAAAATTAATATCTGTGGCGCATTATATACCACACTTTGCCAACTTGCAACCGATATTACCTGCAGCTGATTTATCGGCATCATAAAGTGTCTGGCTTAAACCTACGTGCCTCACATTTAATCCTGCCAGCCATTTCATTCGAGATTTGCCCTCGAATTATAAACAATCAAGGAGTGCTGCAACTTTTGCAGAATATATATGCTTTATCCTTTTGGAAAATATACTCGTTTTTATCATTGGATTTGTCCTGCGGTCTGTGTGTGTACTCAAGTCAAAGGAGGTTCCATAAACTCTTGCCGTTTTGCCCATTGGCACTTAATAAACGTACACAAGTAACAATCTAAAATGGTTATAAAAGGGTCTGGGGGATGGGTCTTGTATTGTATTACAGATGTGCAAATATAGAGCCAATTAATTATTATGAAATCCGGTTTGGCTGCACAGCCCAGACTTGGCCAAATTCAAGTGGCATTTGAAAATCATTTAAGCTACATAGTTGTATAAGGAGTCTAAGGATACACAAGTAAATATTTGTGTGCGTGTGTGTGTGTTTGTGTACCGAAATCCCTGAATGCAAGTTTTGTATTCCCCCAGTGGGAAAGTGTTATGTTTGCTCTGCTGCTTAAGCAGCACTTGAGCGTGTCCTTTCTGCTGGTCCCGAGTCCCAGATGCATCGTCGTCGGCATCGTCTTACTTTTAATAAACAATACACATTTACAGTAAATAATTGCCAGAGATTTGTTCTTGCCAACTGAATTTATTTACATTTTATGTGAATTGTTAAGGGAGAATTGCTTTTGCTTTTTGAAATCTCAACAAAATGTGAATTCAATAAATTGGTTTCAATTTTCTTGCCTGGGATTTTGTGGCTTTACATTGCTGATTGCCATGAATTAGTAGAAACTGTCACAAAGGGCAAGGATAAAAGTAAACCGAGAATCAGCAGAAATGTCACATTAATTCCAAAGTTACTGCAAATGCCGACAACCGGATGCATGAATCACATATTCAAAAACAACCATCTCCCATCTCCCCATCTTTCTCTATCTCTCTCTCTAGTAACCAGACTACAATGCGCTCAATTAAATATAAGAAACAAAAAATGGCAAAAAGATTCCAGCCAGACTTGGCAAACAAACTTTTTGGCCCTGATGGATGCAACAGCAACAACAAGATGAACAGACGTCCTATGACAATTTTTCTTTATATTTATTTTCTGGGCGCCACCCGAAAAATCTGTCTACTCCCAGTTTCGGTCTCATTCTCTGACTCAGACTCAGACTATTTGGGGTCATGGCAAAAACGGGGGTACAACTCTTAATTAAATTGAATTGTTTGCCATGTGTTTTTGCCAGGCCAGACGCTCTACGGACAAAGGAAACACCGAAAGCACCAGAAGTTTGGAGCAACAGGAGGATTGGGTTTTATACTTTGTGGGTATGAGAAATCCTCTAGCCAAAGCAACAATTTTCCTGAATTTTCAAGGCAAATTATGAAGGTATTTTCCAATTCAGGCATGAACTTTAGATTATGATTTTAGAGAGAGTTAAAATTTCGCTGACTAGGCGAATTTAGTTAGTTAATGGTTTGCTTTTAATCTTCAACATTTGCTGATAAATATTCCTAATGCAAGTCTACAATACAAGGCTCTCCTTGGAACAATTAAATATCTTGAAGCTATTCAAAAGCCTCGGAACCGCAGGACAAAGGAGCAGAAACATTGACTTTGGAAATGGAGACGGAAAGAGTGAAATGAAAGGCGAAAGGAACGAAGGAGTAAAACTTTCTTGCCATTGCAATTACAGCTCGGGGAACACAGAGCAGAGCAGAGCAGTCAAGTTGGGTATTTCCATTTTTGATGCCACCGATGTCAGGCCTTATCCACACAATCCACCTCCTGGATTTCCATCATCCCGCGCCACACTTCCTGTTGTGTTTCGCTTTGTTTTGTCGCCGTGCGGTCGCATAAATTAGCGCAACTTTAATCTGATTTTAATTGGGGTGGCAGCTGAAGAGGGAGGAGGAGAGCAGAAAGGAAGAACGGAGACCAAAGAGCTTTAGCTGCTAAATCCTTGTTCTTTCTATGGGCTTAGAATTCCTTGCATTGCCGTTTTTGCTGTGAAATATTAATGAAAGGAGAGCCGGATGAGAGCTTCAAGTGGGCGACTAAGGACTAGAGCAGAGCTTAGGAGCAGCCTTCCCCCCCTTCCCACTTGCAGCTTATCTTTTACCCCATTCCCATTCCCGCTTCCATTCCCATTCCCCAGCGGAAGCTGCGGATATTCCACTCCCTGTTGTCCTGTCTTGTCCCCTGTGATATTTATATTTATTTGTACAAGTTTTGAAAAGCGTAATTTGCTCTTTTAATTTCATTTCACGTTCTATTTGCGTGGCTCGTAGTAAAGGGTTCCAAAAAACACGGGCTACTATTTGCTTGGCGGATGCTTTATGGGGAAACTCTGTTTAAATAGGCTTTTGGTGGGTGCTAAATATAAGATAAACATCAGTTCTACTCTTCTTTTTTAAAGCGTTGGTAAACAAATTAAGTTTTATGTCATTTAGTTGTGAAAAGGTTTTAATTATTATTAAATAAATGTTATCTTAAGGTTAGAATTTGTTTTCATACTAATCTGAAGTATAACAGGATTAAAATTCTGGTCGAGAGTTGCCATATTGTTTTCCATTACAGTGTGACCATGCATTGCTCCATATCTTTCAGAGTTTCGATTTCACTAAATTTAATTCTTTGCTTAATCTCCTGGATTAAAAAAAAAACAAACAATAAATTCATCAAATCCTGCATTTCAGGAATGTTTTATGCTTGGCCTAGTTCAGCTTAGCTTCATTCTTCGCTTGCTCTTTTAATTTCGTGAGAATTTGTGCAAATATTTCAATGAATTTCGCATGCAGCATTTGAAAAAGCCCGCGTGTGTGTGTGTGAGTGTGAGTATGTGTGCGTAATGAAAAGGACATGACAATGAATTAACACCCAACAGATGGCGGAGGCAAATGGCGAACGAATCGAAACGGAATGGAATGGAGATGGAAACGGAAGTGTGCAGAGCACAGGCAGAACGAAACGGAAGCTATCATCATCATGGCTTTACCATGACCAGTTGGTGGCTAAAACTCTGGACTATGTCTGTCTCCGCTAGCTTTCAAGGGGGAGAATGTGTGTGTGGTTTTTTTGCACTTGGAAAAAATTTAAATAATATTTTGTACCAATTTTAAAACATTTAAACCCTAGATCACAGAATAATTAAGGATTAAAGTCTTTTAATTAATATTTGTGTTCTATTAATTATTTTCAACATTTGGTGTTTGATTTCTACTCGTAATGTTTGTTGATTGTTGACTTAACCCCACCTAATTTCTCTCACTGCATTAACGTTTTGTGTCGTGGCATGCAAGGACTATTCGGAGCGCATTTAAGGGGCGAATTTTTGTCGAAATAAAACCATAAGATGCTTGAAATGCCAAGCGAAAAATAGTTTTGACTGCTGGCTGTTTTTCACATGTGCTATGGCGGGGTTTTCCAGAGGAAAAGCGGCTGTTGCTGTCTGCAGCGTCAGCTATTCCTGTCCTTCTCCAACTCCCTCGCTCTTGTCCCTCTCTTTGTCTCTCTTTCTAGTCAAACACAAAACCATGGCATGTGCAATTTTCATAGTAGTAATGATGGCGCATTTGTATTGGTGTATCTAAGAGTCGGTGTCTCTGTGTGTGTGTGTGTGTGTTATCAAAGCGCAAACAATGTCCTGCAAAGTAGCAGGATATGCATGCCTGCAAGTGTGTCTTTGTCCATGTGTGTGTGTGTGTGTTTATGGCAGTTATTCAGCGTAAATTCTGCAGCTTTTGTATGCGCACCGTCGTGCGGAAGTGTTGATAAACCCAACTACCGCTACCGCTCCCCAATTTCCCCTCCCAAAAACCTCTTTCCATTCTTCATCAGCCCAAAAAAGAAGTAAACTTCATTTGCTCCTGCAGTCTTTGCGCATTTGCAGGCAAACAAAATGCCAAAGGGTGTGAGCGAGAAGTTTTAGAAATGTGAAAATAATTGCCTAAGGATCATTGCCAATTTATCTTCAAATAAAGTTTAACATTGTTTAGGTTGGGAAGGTGTTTTAAAATAGGTTTTTAAGTGTTTTGTTCAGATATTTTTGATACTCTTTTAGCTCCTTTAGATATTTGCAGTATATTTTTTAGGGAGAAAGTTGCAATTCGTCGCGCGTAAAACTTTACAAAAACAATGCCACTGAAATTTGGCCTCAGAGAGGCTGTAAAAATGCTTTAATGTTGTGATTTCGAGTTTGCAACAACAAAGCACGTGTTTTGCGACGCACATGAAGATCAATTGCTTGCATATTTTGTTACTCCTTTTTTCTGGCTCTTATAGTTCGTTTTCTCTGCTTTAAATTTACTGTAAATAGGTCAATAGAGACTAAGAAAAATATTACATATTCATAAATATAATAAATAATAAATTCATGAAATTTCCGCTATATTATACAATTAATACAAATTTAGAATTTGTTTTAAACATGAACATCTCTATTTTATTTGTGTTTTTAAAACAACACTCTAGTTAACAAGTTCTGTTTGTCCCTAAAAATAAATTCATTTATTTATTTAATGCCCAAAGGCACTCTCTCCCAGATTTTCCCAAAGCTAAAGCTATTTTTTTTAATAATATTTGCTACCATAACGCTCTTTAAATATTGAATTTTTCGCAGCTCGGACTGCACTTGACACAGTTCCTGTGAAACTGTTTTCTAGGGCTCTGTGTTGGCTTAGCCGCCAAACGGATTCCACAATGCACATGCACATGGACACACACAAAAGCCACAGATATGAGTGGGTGATGATGGAAAAGTTTTTATATATTTTTTTTCCCGCCCGTGCATATTTTTCAATTTTCCGCTTTTGCCACCCGCTCGCTCGCTTGTATGACAAAAGTTTTCCTCTTTTTCACGCTGCTGTCCGATGGCTTCAAGGACAAGGCAGGAGTATATACAAATATGTATACATATGTATATGAAATAAAAAATACATTTTTCCTTCGACCGAATGATATATGGATAGGGCACTTGAACGCAGGCCTTTCACTGTGTTTTTCTTTAGCATTGTTGGGGCGTTGGCAGTTCTACGAGTATATACCTTTGCGTTGCAGGAAGGAAAACAAGAAAGGAGGAGGGATCAGAGGTCAGTGAGTGCAAAGGGAATATATAAAATACAATATATATTCTCAGTTTTATTTTCCAGCCAGTTGTTTTTGTTGTTTTCGGGTTGATTCTTACACTATTTTTCTTGTTCGAGAAAAGTTTAACTTAAACCTCCCTCGGTTTTGCGTAAATAATACTTCAAGGCTCTTCGAATGGGTTTGGGTTTTGGGTTGAGTTGAGTTGGGTTCTCCGGCATTTTATTGGAAATGTCAGGGGTCAAGCATTGTCAACGTTTATGATATGTGCGCGAAATGCACTGACAATGTCGAAGAAAAGGAGAACAATGTAGCGAAAGAATGAAGTATGTGGGTACAATAGATATGTATTTCTCTTATCGCAGATAGAATTTCATTGAATTTAATAAGTAAATAATTGTATATTTGTGATCTTTTGTATATTTTACAATAATTCAAACTGTAATATCCTTTGGTTTTCGCCTGAGTGCATTTCCATTTTAGAGATTGCCACTGTTTTTGTCTGCGTCACATTTAAAGTGCCTTGCCCTTTGGCATGCCACAAACACACACCCACACACACTATTCTCCATCATAACTGTCAAAAACGGACAGAAAACTCATTCCCCACATATATAGAGTGCATATATGGAGCGACACAATTGCAAAACATAAACAGAAAACAGAAAAGTTGTAATCACAGCTGTCCGAACCGAGTGAAAACCCAGCCCAGATATATGATGATGATGGACCATGAGGGATCTATGACTCTTAATGGGGATAAAGCAAACAGAGGCACACAAGAGGGATAACGGAGTGATATGGGGGTTCTCTGCGTACGATAATCATAATCAGCAAACTGTTGTTGTTGTTGCAACTGTCACTGCATTGCACACACACAACACACACTGCACACACACATTTTATTTATATTTTTCCGGCCAAGCAGACGCTTCCAGCATCATCATCAGAGTCATAATAGTCATCTGGTGCAGTTCTCCATCTGTTTTGAGGTTCCTGCTGATGAAACCACAGCGGCGGCACTCATTCGTTTTAATTGTTATCATCAAAAATGTCACTTTAATGTTTGCTCTAAATAGTGCAGCTCTAA